>CAUYQG010246196.1:0-34927 GCA_963574415.1 Tarsius wallacei | reverse complement strand
TTTTTTTTTTTTTGAGTTGGAGTCTCACTCTGTCGCCCAGACTGGAGTGCAGTGGCCGCTCCCGGCCACCGCAGCCTCCACCTGCTGGGCTCCGGCGATCCTTCCACCTCAGCCTTCCAAGGAGCTGGAACTACAGGCGCGAGCTACCACGCCCGGCTAATTTTTTGATTTATTGTAGAGATGAGGTCTTGCTTGCCCAGGTGGGTCTCGAATCCCCCGGGCTCAGGCAATCCACTCACCTCAGCCTCCCCAGGCGCGGGATTACAGGCTGAGCCACCGAGCCCGGCTACCTTTGGGTATTTAATAAGCACATGTTAGTAGCTATCATTAACAGAGCACTCATACTCATAGATAGCACACTCATCAATGAACTGCATTTTACTTGTACAAAATAGCTCAGTAAAAAAAGCACCATCACAAGTTAGGTCTAAATTATTGCTACTATTTTCAGAAAAAAACAAAGATGAAAGATAAATGGCAAATATTTGAGTAATCATTTTAGTACTGCTTTGGTTTGTACTCAGATAAGTTATAGAACCTCTCAGATTGGCAATAAGAAAGATGAATGAGTATGCCCACGTTTATAGCAGCATTATTCACAAGAGCCAAAAGGTGAAAGCAACCAGAGTGTCTGTTGACAAATGAATGGATAAACAAAATATGGCGCACACACACACACACACACACACACACACACACAGAGAGAGAGAGAGAGAGAGAGAGAGAGAGAGAGAGAGAGAGAGAAATATTATTCAGTCTTAAAAAGGAAGGAAATGTTGACACATGCTATAGCATGGATTAGTGAAATAAGCCAGCCACAAAAGGACAAATACTTTATTATTTCAGTTGTATCAGGTACCTAGAGTAGTGAAATTCACAGAGACTGAAAATAGAATGGTGGTTGCCAGAGGCAAAGGGGAGGGAGGAAGAAGGAATTACTGTTTAATGGGTATGGAGTTTCAGTTTTGCAAGATAAAAAGAGTTCTGGAAATGGATGGTTGCACAACACTGTGAATGTACTTAATGCCGCTGAATTAAACACTTGAAAATGGTTAAGATGGTAAGCTTTATGCTATGTATATTTTATCACAATGAAAAAGAATGGTGACTAGGTAAAAATCTTTAGAAAATGACAACACAAATCTGTGAGAAAACCCTGTATTATTCTGAGTCCTTAAAAAAACTTAAGAGGCAGTTGCTATGAGAGTAGTGAACTAGCTAGCTAGAAAGAGGAAGGGTTGTAGTCAGAATAAGAAACTGGAGTTCATGATTTGGGATGTAAAACAGTTTCAGTTGGTGAAAAGATCTAGTGAGCAGGTGGCTGAGGTGGAGAGAAGGAAAAGCTAATGGAATATGTACATGTCAAAGAGCCAAGAGGCCAGAATGCTGGATGGGACAGCCATATGGATGTTTACATCACCCGTGAGGATGGCAGAGTTGGGATGAAGAGGAAGACTGTGAGCAAGGGACCAAATGCTATAAATGCTATAGTCAGGAAAGTTCACCCTATTTGATTAGCATTCCTAGATTATATTTAGCCTCTAGATAGCCAGCGTATGTCAGAGGAGCTCATAGAAGACAGCTTGTATAAATGAAAATGACAGCTAGCTAGCTAAGAGGAGAAATGTAGCAGTCCCATGGACTGTTCAAGTCTGCAAGAGCAGCACATTCCTTCCCTGTAGGAAATCTGCGTGGGAAAGCATATTACAATCAGAAGCTATTTAGTGAACATGGAATGAGAGAAAGGGTGGTGACAGTTGAAGGGTAAGAGGAAGAATTGTCATGTTTTAATGCCTGCTGACATTACCCTATAAGAACCTGATTTATCAGCTTCCAAAGTAGGGTCACTTACCACAAGGCTCAAATAGAGCTGTCTTAGGATTCACGCATCTCTCCTCCACTCTACATGCTGGATGGGTATTGCTAAGTTTTATTTCTGACATCTTTTTTTTTTTCTTCTAGGCATTCATGCTGACTACCTAACTTTTGTTAACCCTTTTTCTTTTCCTTTTTTTTTTTTTTTTTTTAAGAGACAGGATCTCTTTATTTCTCCCAGACTGGAGTGCACAGTTGTGATTATAATTCACTGCAGCCTCAAAGCCCTGCGCTTAAGCTATCCTTCTACCTCAGTCTCCCAAGTAGTTGAGACTAAAGGCATGCACCAATGCCTGGCTCCATTTTTTAGAAATAAAAATAATGGGGCTGGGCCTGGTGGTTCAGCTTGTAATCCCAGCATTTTGGGAGGCTGAGGTGAATGGATTGCCTGAGCCCGTGGGTTCAAGACCAGCCCGGGCAACTTGGCGAGACCTCATTTCTACAATAAATCAAAGATTAGCCCGGCGTGGTAGCACGCGCCTGTCGTTCCAGCTACTTGGAAGGCTGAGGCGGAAGAATCGCCGGAGCCCAGCAGGTCGATGCTGGAGTGGCCGTGAGTGTGCCATGGCCCTCCAACCTGGGCGACAGAGTGAGATTCCAATTCAAAAAAATAAAATATAATAATAATAATGGGATAATTTAATGTGTAGCTAGTTATAATATTTCTAAGGAGACATCCTGCCTCTGTAAGTTATGTTAGCGTTTGCTATTGACTGAATGTTTGTGTCCCCCATCAAATTTATGTTGAAGCCCTGGTCCCCAGTGTGACGACATTTGAAGGTAGAGTCTTTGTGAGGTAATTAGATGTAGGTGAAGTCATGATGGTGGACACCCATGATAAAATTAATGCCCTTATAAAAAGAGGAAGAGATACAAGATATCTCTGTGTGTGTGCATGCAACAAGGAAGATCATGTGAGGACATAATCAGGTAGAGACCCCTCACCCAGAACCTACCCTTGCTGGTACCCTGATCAGACTTCTAGCCTTAGAACTGTGAGAAAAAAATGCCTGTTGTTTAAGCTACCCAGTTTATGGCATTAGTTATAGCAAAGCAAACTAAGACAACATTTTTCTGATATTCTTTGATGTCAATTTTAATAGACACCAAAGAACTGTGTATTTACTTTACCTTATAGCAACCATTATTCTACTTTTATTATTACTACTGTCATTACTATTATTATCATTTTGTTCAGCTTCACAAAATTTCTGATGCTTAGACTGTCCCCCTAGTCATTTTTTAAAATTATTAATTCATTCATTTCAGTGAGTCTTCTAAGTGAAAGGCACTTCCATTGGTACATTATGTACTGAGGTCCCAAGAGTCCTAAACTAAGCTGGATCTATCATGGAGAGACCTGAGTTCCTGAAAGAATTATCTGATTTGGACCAAGGACCACTCTAATGGAAATGGGGTCTTACTCTCAACTCTGGAGGAGGCTGCCACTAATTGGATCTTACTCAGGCATCTATCCAATTTTGAAGAGCCATTTTAACTTGCTGCATCTTACTTTTTGTTCAGCACTTAGAGAATTGCATTAACACTTCCAAGTCTCTAGAGAACATTTTAGCATAGTATCACATTAAGAAGAAAAAAGCCTGTGGTGTCCTAAGCATGAAATGGCTTTTTATTTTCTCCTTCTAACTTCAAAACTTTCATTTATTTTTCCTTTTATTATGGACAGCCCATTATGTCTGCAGATGAGAGGGAATATTGGGATGTATTATCCCAAATTATTTTGTTTCGGGTTTTTGAGCTTATACACAACTTTTTCCTTATAAGAGCAATATATATCAATTGTCAAATAATCAAAGAATACAAAGGAAATATAAATAAGAAAAATAAACAAAAAACTAGACAGCAGCCGTAATTTCACTCTCAATCACATTTAATACTTGATTAATCACCCTTTCCTATTTTTTTGTGCCTAGTTATATCTCTTTTCAGACTTTTATTATGTGTAAGTAAACATATATATATATAATCATATATACCATATATTTTATTTGCTGACATTATGTTTTGTCTATATTGTGAACATCTTTCGATGTTAATACATACAGATTAATATCACCCAATCCTATATTTTCTTGCTTAAAATGTCTCTTTGTTGTTTTTAAAAAATGGCCAAAATTCTTAGCATTATTCATAAGGATCTGTCTTCCCTCAACCTCATCTTACACTCGTTTTTCTGTGCTGCTGACACATCAACCATTTCACATTTCTTTGGGCATGACATGCTCTTATCCATTCTCTTGGCTAAAACTCCTATCTATATACATCTTTTCCACAATTTCTACATATCTTATTTAATGAAAGCCTTACTTTAAATGTAGCTTAGGTCTCCCTGTTAGCTGATTTTATAGCATGTTATTTTCATCATGGCAATTACTACAAATGTAATTATTTGATTATTAGCATAGTTATTTAAGGGAGCCTTTCTCCACCAATCTATAAGCTCAGTGAGGCAAGACAGTATCTATAAGCTTAGTGAGGTAAGACACAATATCTACCTTAAGTCTTCTTTGTAATCCCTAGCACCTAGCACATAGTAGGTACATAGCCGATACTCAGTAAATTTGTTGAATGGGTTGTAGTAAGATGAAAGGAGGAAAGAGTGGGCACAGATGTGAGTTTGTAGGTCTTAAGACAACAAACTGAGTTACCTCTTTGTTGCCCAGCCTAGCAAAATATACAGTTAGGATGGCTAAAGATGACCCAAGAAAACAAGGGACAAGATATCTGCCTATGCCTTCTTTGTGCAGATGTGCAGAGAAGAGCATAAGAACAAAATCATAGTGGTCCTTGTCAATTTTTCAGAATTTTCTAAGACGCGCTCTGAAAGGTGGAAGATAATGCCTGGGAAAGAGAAGTCAGAATTTGTTTAAATAACAATGACAGATAAGATACACTATGATTGGAAAATGAAGGATTAAGGACCAGCAAAGGGAGGCAAGGAGAAGAAAGACCCTGATGCCCTTCAAAGGTCACTGTCTGGATTCTTCCTGTTCTGTTTAGAATTCTGCCCCAGGATCAAATCCAAAAACTTTGTCATCTCTATTGGAGTTGCGGCAAAAAAGCTGGGTGAGATGTGGAATGACTTAAGTGATGTGAAAAGCAGCCTTACATAACTAAGGCAGCATAGCTGAGGGAGAAGTATGAGAAGGATGTTGCTGATTGAAAGTATGTAGGAAAGTTTGATGGTGCAAAGCGTCCTGCTAAAGTTGCCTGGAAAAAGGTGGAAGAGGAAGATGAAGAAGACTAGGAGAAAGAAATAGAAAGATGAATAAAAAGCTGGAGGAAGTGAAATAGAAAGATGAATAAAAAGCTGTTTATCTGCCTCCCTGTGAATACCTAGGAATAGGAGAGCACTGTAACTGACACATTTCTTAATAAAGAGAAGTGTCTATTTTCTCTCATTAGGTTTAATTACAGACTTTGATCATGATCATATTGTAGTCTCTCAAAGTGCTCTAGAAATTATCAGTGGTTTGCATGAAGTGGCCATAGGTGTCTGGAATACCCTGAAACTGAAAGTTGTACTTATTTCAAAACATTTTTTTAAATGCAAAGGTACTTTCATGTTTTTCCCTGCTCTGTGCATTCTGCTGTTGGTGTAACAAGGCACTCAAAGATGTCTCTGGCTTTTTTTTTGTTTTGTAAGGTAGTGTTACCTATATGGTTATTGGCTAGATATTCTGAATTGCCAACTGTACATATCTATAGTTTGTAAAAAAAAAACAAAAAACAAACAATCAAGACAAACTCTTGATGTTCCTTGCTTAGTACTGAGGCTATATGGAAAGATGTTTTTTTGGATGGGCCGTAGCTCAGGGAGCGCACTGTGAAACTGGGCCTTTTGACACGGCAGCAGGCATCCATTTAGCTTCAGGTTGTCTTGTTTTTGTATATAGTGACACAGCCTTCTGCCATTTTTAGCTGTGGAAAAAGAGGGTCAGCAGCATGAGAAGTGATTGGTTTTTTGTTGTTGTTGCTGTTTGTTTGTTTTAGTTAAGAGCAGTAGTTTTTAAATGTTTTTGTTGTTTGTTGGTTTATTTTTAGGAGCCAGGGTCTCGGTCTTTTGGCTGGAGTGCAACGGTGCAATCATAGCTCGCTGAAGACTTGAACTTCTGGGCTCAAGTGATCCTCCTGCCTCAGCCTCCTGAGTAGCTAGGACTACATGTACATACCACAATGCCAGACTTTTTTTTTTTAACTTTTTGTAGAGACATGGTCTCTTTATGTTGACCAAGTCAGTCTTGAACTCCTGACCTCAAGCAACCCTCCCACTTCAGCCTTCCAAAACCCTGGGATTATAGGCGTGAGCCACTGTGCCAGGCTTTAAACTATTTTTAAACAAACTGTAGAATTCTTCATTGTCAGCACAGCAAAGAGCCACTGCATCAATGAAGTTCAAGAACCTTCTGTACTTAAACATAATTTGCAATGTCTGTTATTTTTTGTATGTTTAGAGTGCTAAAATGTTTTTGAAGTTAAACAGTATTATATTTTAAAAAAAGATGACAAACTGAGAGAATTGCCTTTTGTAGTTACTTTCTTCTCAGTAAGGTAGGAGATGAGAAAATCTTCTGGGGGTGACTAAGAATTTGGAAGTGGAAGAGAGGGTATCACATTTTGAGGAATAATGGAAAACATTTTAGAATAATCATGAGGAATATTTGTAATATAATATCTTTTTAGGCCATGTGGAAGTTAAGGTTAATGGTCATGAATATATGACAATATTAATCTGCCTGGTGTATGATTTTCTTCAGCAGAATATCAGAGCCTAAGTGGGCTTGGTAAAAGCAGATAAATATTTCTTTAGGGTTAGTGATGTTACAGGAGGTAGGACAGAAGAGCAATTGGGAAAAGGAATTTAGGATATTGGAAAGAGAATATAAATGTTGGATTATAGTTACTAAACTGTATAAGAAAAAAAGTGTCATCAGGAGAACAATAAAGAGTCAATGGGTTGGTGATCTAAAAAGGTTTAAGAAACATAAAACTGGGTACAGGGGCTCACACCTGTAATCCCAGTGCTTTGGGAGGCCAAAGAGGGAGGAAGGATCACTTGAGGCCAAGAGCTCAAGACAAGTTTTGGCAACATAGTGAAACCTTGTCACCACAAAAAAAAATTAAGAAATTAGCTAGGTGTGGTGGTGCACATTTGTTGTCCTAGCTACTTCAGAGGCTAAGGCAGGAAGATCTGTTGAGCCCAGGAGTTCGGGGCAGCAGAGAGCTATGATTGTGCCACTGCACTCCAACCTGGGTGACGGAAAGAGAACCCATCTCAAAAAAAAAAAAAAAAAGTAGGCTGGGCTTGGTGGCTCAGTCTGTAATCCCACCCAGCACTTTGGGAGGCTGAAGCGAGTGGATTGCCTGAGTCCACGAGTTTGAGACCAGCCCGGGCAACTTGGCAAGACCTCATCTCTACAATTAATAAAAAATTAGTCAGGTGTGGTAGCGCACATCTATAGTTTCAGCTACTTGGAAGGCTGAGGTAGAAGGATGGCCTGAACCCAGCAGGTCAAGGCTGTGGTGGCTGCGAGCATGCTACTGCACTCCAACCTGGGCGACTCCAACTCAAAAAAAAAAAAAAAAAAAGATGGAGAGGATCTGTTGAAGAAAATTTAGCAGGACTGAGGATGGCATGAGTGGATAGATGTCACAATTTTCAGTATGCAAAGTTTGAACTATTTCTTACCTATAAAAAAGCAGATGTTGAGTAGACTGTTGGATTTGTCAATATGGAGGTTAAAAAAGTGAGGCTGGGCATGGTGGCTCACACCTAAAAACCCCAGTACTTTGGGACGCTAAAGCAGGAGAATTGATTAAGCCCGGGAGTACAAGACAGCCTGGGCAACATAGTGAGAACTCACCTCTACAAAAAATAAAGAAAAAAATTAGCCAGGCATGGTAGCGCGCACCTGTAGTTCCGGCTACTTGGAAGGTTGAGGCAGAAGGATTGTCGGAGCTCAGCAGGTCGGTGCAGGGTTGGTGATGAGTGTGCCACTGCATTCCAGCCTGGGTGATAGAGTGAGACTCCAACTCTAAAAAAAAAAAAAATGTAGCGAGAATATATTTCAAGAAGAAACAGGAAAAAGAGAAAGCTTTGTTCACAGCACAGAATACTTAAATTAATCCCTTTGAAGTTGATTATAAGCTCCAAGGAAGGACTATGAGAGAAGGTGGCTGAAGCGGGAGGATGGAGGTCATGGGAGATATGTGAGACAGGTGTTGGATAGATCATCCAGTATACTGAATCACTTAGGAGGAAAGTCTAGCTTGGGATAGAGAGAAGGAAGGAGCCAGAGAATGGAAGGACATATCACCAGGATGGCAGGAATATGGTTTTAAAGGTTGCTATAGTTGAAACTATATCTGACACTGACTGAGGACAGCTCATAGCATGAGAAAGTGAAAGATCATCAACATTTATAGAACAAAGAAAGAAAACCCAGTCTATTAAAAAGACGGGAAAACATGACAAGATAGTTAAGAGGAAAATGAATACAAGGTATTGAAAGTAAAGAAGGTGATAATAATTTTATTTTATTTTTTAATATTTTATTTTAAAGATGTGGGGTACAATTCAGATTAGGTATACAAGTGGACACTGTACAGGTAAAGTTTGAACCTCCCTTTGGTCTCTACTTTGCCTGGTTTGAGATCAGGTACCCTTATTGATGTTGTGTCTCCAATCCCACCCTAGTAGTCTTCTACTATGCCAATCCCTTTCTTATAGTATTGTGGTAAATGTCTAGGGACCACTTATGAGTGAGTACATATGGTACTCTGTTCTTTGTTTCTGTGATAGATCACTGAGTATTATAGACTCTAAATCCATCCACGTTGCTGTGATGTTTGTCCTTCTTTATGGCTGCATAATATTCCATCATGTATATGTACCACATTTTTTAGATCTAGTCCAGTTTGGATGGGCAACGTGGTTGGTTCCGTGATTTGCTATTGTGGCTAGTGCTGTAATAAACATGTGTGTGCAGGTATCTTTTTAGTAGAATGCTTTGAGTTTCTCTGGGTATATTCCCAGTAGAGGAATTGCTGGGTCATATGGAGGGTCAACTTCTAGTTCTTTCAGAAATCGCCACACTGTTTTCTACAGAGGTTGAACTAGTTTGCATTCCCACCAGCAGTGTAGAAGCATTCCCTTTTCTCCGCATCCTCACCAGCATGTGTTTGCTTTATTAATGATGGCCATTCTTACTGTGGTTATGTGATTTTGATTTGCATTTCTCTGATGATTAGTGAGGCTGACCACTTTTACATGTGTCTGTTGGTTGCCCGTATATCTTCTTTTAAAAAGTGGCTATTCATGTCTTTTGCCCACTTTTTAATGGAGCTGTTTGTTTGTTTGTTTGTTTCCTTTTGGCACGTTTGAGTTCCTTGCAGATCCTAAATGTTAGGCCTTTGTCAGATATACAGTTGGCAAATATTTTTTCCCACTCTGTGGGCTATCTCCCTGCTCTCTTGATGGTTTCTTTTGCTTTGTAGAAATTTTTCAGTTTAATGAGGTCCCACTTGTCTATCTTATCTCTTATGGCATGGACATCTGGGGTTTTGATCAGGAATTGGTTACCTGCTCTGATTTCTGTAAGGATATCCCCTGCATTTTCTAAGATTCTTATGGTTTGAGGTTTTAGGTTTTTGATCCATTTAGAGTTGATTTTTGTGCATGGTGATAGATAGGGTCCTGTTTCAATCGTCTGCCTGTGGTCAGCCAGTTTTCCCACTACAATTTACTGAATAGGTTCTCCTCTCCCCAGTGGTTGTTGGTGGAAGCTTTGCAAAGATGAGTTGGTTGAGAAATTGAGGTTTTGCTTCCAGAATCTCCATCCTGTTTCATTGGTCCATATGCCTGTTCTTGTACCAATACCAGGCTGTTTTGATTATTGTAGCCTTTTAATAAAGTTTAAAATCTGGAAGTGTGATTCCTCTCACTTTGTTTCTTTTGCTAAGGATTGTTTTGGTTATTTGTGGTCATTTATATTTCCATATGAGTTTCTGTATTGTTGTTTCCAGGTCTGAGAAGAATGATGTTGGTAATTTAATAGGTATTGTGTTGAATCTGTAGATTGCCTTTGGTAGAATGGACATCTTAACAATGTTGATTCTTCCTATTCAAGAGCATGGAATATTTGTCCATTTGTTTGTGTCTTCTTTGATTTCTTTGAGCAGTGTTTTGTAGTTTTCATTGCAAAGGTCTTTCATTTCTCTGATTAGGAAGACGCCGAGGTATTTCATTTTTTTGGTGACTATTGTGAATGGGATTGTGCTTTTTATTTGGTCCTCTGCCTGTTTGTTGTTGGTGTATAAGAATGTGACTTTCTTTTGCACATTCATTATGTACCCCAAGACTTTGCCAAAGTGCTTTATCAGTGCAAGGAGGTTTTTGACAGATTCTCTTGGGTTTTTGAGGTATGGGATCATATTGTCAGCAAAAAGGGATAACTTAACTTCTTCTTTTCCTATTTGGATACCCCTGATTTCCTTCTCTTGTCTAATTGCTCTAGCTAGGACATCCAACACAATGTTGAACTGAAGAGGTGAGACCGCGCAGCCTTGTCTTGTTTTTATTTCAGGTTTTCAGTTTCTGTCCATTTAGCAATATGTTGGCTGTGGATCTATCATAGGTGGTGCTTACTATTTTGAGGTATATTCCTTCTATGCCTAAGTGTTTAAGGGACTTATCAAGAAGGGATACTGAATTTTATCAAAAACTTTTTCTGCATCTAATGATCTAATCATGTGGTTCTTGTTTTTACATCTGTTGATGTATTTGATTACATTTATGGTCTTACAGATGTTGAGCCAGCCCTGCATCCCGGGAATGAAACCTTCTTGGTCATGGTGGATGATTTTTGAGATGTGTTGTTGAATTTGATTTGTTAGAATCTTGTGGAGAATTTTTGCATTTATGTTCATTAGGAATATTGGTCTGTAGTTTTCTTTTATTGTTGGATCTTGACCTGTTTGGATATCAGTGGTGATAGCAATTTTAATGTGCCTAGAGTAGTGTCTTGTCTGTATTATAATGTTTTAAAAAAGAGATCAATGAAGAAGAGAGTTGAAAATAAATTATGATTTTATTTGGTTGTGAATGAACTATTGGTAATCTTATAGGAGTTGCAGAGTAAATACAATGCGTCAAATTTAACACTTAGTTCCATTCTTTTTTAGATGTTCTGGGAAATATATAGTTATCAGACATGGGATAAGAGGTTCTATCTTTTTTTTCCTGACATTAAAACACTGTACCCAATGTAATTATACATTGGTTTTAAAATTTCTTAGGTAACTCCATCTCCTTTGGATAGGTGTTCTACCCTAGTTCCCTACCTCCCTAAAAAAAAATTATGTTATTCTCATGGTAGTATTTGCAGTTCAACTGCTTTCCTAGTAAGAAATTGTCAAAATTAAAAAGATATGGTGCTCTTTCATAAACTTGGAAATGCCACTACAGAATTATCAATATTTAGATGAATGTTTTCTGCTGGATATTCATACTTTGCTCTACTGATTTTTTGCTATGTGAGTATGATTTGGCTTGGAATATGTACTATGCCTTGTGAAGTATTTATGTGAATATTGATGATATATATATATTTAACATAGAAGTCAATCATTGTATGACCTGAGATAATATTTTAAATTGTGCATACAAGAACTTTCACTTGAAAATGGAGGCTACATGTACTGTATGATACTATTTTTTGAAAGCAAAAAAAGTTTATAAATATCTATTTAAATATATACATATGCCTGCTAAAGGAGGGAGGGGCATGCTTCATCAACAAGGGTACCTGGATAATCAATGTTTGTATACTTAACCCTGAATTGCACCCCACATCTTTATTAAAAAAACATATTTTATATATATATATATATATATATATATATACACACACACACACATAGAAAATAGCTATGTGTCGATAATCGATATTTGTTGAATGTCTGCTGTGAGCCAGACACTACACGAGACACTCTGGTTATGGTAGTGATGAGGCAGGGACAGTTCTGCTTTCCAAAAATTCCAGTCTCTAGGAAAAGCAAACATGAAACTAATATTACAAGCATAATTAATATTACAATGGGGGAAATATCTAGTGCAATGGGGATGTATAACAAGGGACTGGAAAAACACAATTCAAAATATTAACAAAGATTATTTCTGGAAATCAAGAAAGATTACAAGTGATTTTACATTATTCCACTTATTATTTTTTTACACTTTCTGTTTAGAGCAAAACTTTTGTATTAGTCAGGGTTCTCCAGAGAAACAGAATGAATAGAATATAAAGATAGATAGCTAGATATGTAAGAGTGGGTTTATTATGAGAATTGGTTCACATAATTATGGAAGCTGAAAAATCCAACGACCTACTATCAGTGAACTGGAATACCAGAGAAGTTGGTGGTTTAATTTGGTCCGAGTCTGAAGGCCTGAAAACCAGGGGAGCCATGGGTATAAGTCCCTGAGTCTAAAGGCCTGAGAACCTAGAGTTTGATGTCCACAGACGGAAGAAAATGAATGTCCCAGCTCTAGCAAAAAGAGTGAATTTGTCCTTCCTCTACCTTTTTTGTCCTATCTTGGCCCTCAACAGGTTGGTTAATGCCTACCCATATTGATGAGGGCATATCTTCTTTTGCTAATCTCTTCCTGAAACCATTCACAGACACACCCAGAAATAATGTTTTGCCTGATACCTGGGTATTCATAAGCCAGTCAAATTGACACATAAAATTAACCATCACACTATTGTTACCAGAAATGGCATAACGTTTACTGAGCAAAATAAATCAAAGCATTTTGATTGTTTCATCTCTTGCAATTCTAATCAACAACTTTTGAATTTTAAAGTTTATTTTAACATACTAAAATCTAAACTAAAGACAATCTAAACTAAAGACAATGTTGCATGCTCTTTTCTTGAATTAGTCAGAGTTGTTGATTTTAATTCAATCTTGGACATCCTGGTAGAATCTGGATTAAAGAATAGATTTATGTAGCATAAAAACAGAAATAGAGATCAATACAACAGAATAAAGAGCCCACAAATAAACCCACACATATATGGTAAACTAATATTTGCCAAGAGTACCAAGAATGCACAATGGGGAAAAGATAGTCTCTGCAACAAATGATGGCAAAACTGCATATCCACATGCAAAATAATGAAATTGGACTCTTGTTTTACACCATACACAAAAATTAGCTTGAAATGGATCAAAAGCTTAAAAATAAGGTCTAAAACCATAAAACTCTAGAAGAAATATTGGAAGAAAAGCCCTTTGACTTTGGTCTTGGCAATGATTTTTTGGATAAGACACCAAAAGCACGGGCAACAAAAGCAAAAATAAACAAGCAAGGCTACACCGAATGAACAAACTTCTTCTCAACAGAGGAAACAATCAGCAAAATGAAAAGGCAACCTACAGAATGGTAGAAAAATTTGCAAACCATATATCTGATAATGGACTAATATCCAAATTATTTGTTTCTTTACTCACACAGCTTAATATCAAAAACCCAAATAACCCAATTTTATTTATTTATTTTTTTGAGTCAGAATCTCACTCTGTCACCCAGGCTGGAGTGCAGTGGCATGCTCATGGCCACCCCAGTGTCGACCTGCTGGGCTCAGATGATCCTTCTGCCTCAGCCATCCAAGTAGCCGGAACTACAGGCGCATACTACCATGCTCAGCTAATATTTTTATATATTGTAGAGACGAGGTTTCACAAGTTGCCCAGGCTGGTCTCGAACCCCTGGGCTCCGGCAATCCTCTCACCTCAGCCTCCCAAAGTGCTGGGATTACAGGCTTGAGCCACTGCACCTGGTCCTTAAAATAACACAATTTTAAAATGAGCAAAGGATCTGAGTGACATTTCTCAAAAGAAGACAGACAAATATCCCAGAGGTTTGTGAAAAAAAATGCTCAGCATCCCTAATCATCAGAGAAATGCCTCAAAACCACATGATTATTCAAATGACTATTTTGAAAAGTATAAGAGATAACAAGTATTGGTGAGGAAGTGGGAAAAAGAGGTCTTGTACATTGTTGGTGGGAATGAAAGTGTTGAATACATCCATCATAGAAAACAGTATAGAGTTTCCTCAAAAATTTAAAAATAGAACTACGTATATTGTAGCGATTTCACTTCAGGATTTACATCTAAAGAAAATGAAATCATTATCTTGAAGAGACATCTGCACTTCCCATCTTCATTGTAACATTCTTCACAATAGCTAAAATATGGAAACAACCTAAGTGTTTATCAACAGATGACTGGATAAAGAAATTGTGGTACATATATAAAATAGAAATATTATTCAGCTGTAGAAAAGAAGAAAATCCATTTGCGACAATTATTATGGATGAATCTGGAGGGCACTATGCTAATTGAAGTAAACCAAACACAGAAAGACAAATTCTGTATGATCTTACTTATATGTAGGATCTAATAGTTGAATTTATGGAAGAGAGAACAGTGATTGTCAAGGGTTGGGTGGTGGGGAAATGAGAAGATGTTGGTCAAAGGGTACAGATTTTCCATTATAAGATGGGGATCTAATGTATAGCAGAAGTGCTGATAGATGTGTTAATTAGCAATAATAATAAATAATAGATGTAAGGGAGGTCTGGAAAAATAAGCATTAATTAAGAAACTCAAAGAATCAGGGCCAAGATCCGTGCTCTGCTCATAAAGGATCAAGAGCCATTTGAATTTCAATTTCTCCAAAAGAAGAAAGCAGAGTCTGAGATTGACCACCTGAGTATGTAAGTAGATTGGGTATCTTGTTTAAAGCTACTGCAAGTAATGCTCACGTTTATTGCCATTAAGCTACACATCAAAGGGTAAAACTTTCCATATTAGGCTCTTCCCAGTAATAATTAGAAATAACTCTTATAACCATGTTTTTTAAATTAAATTTTATTTTGTTATAGACATGTGGGGTACAAGTGAAGATTAACTACATAAGTAGTTTGCATGCAGGTGATGGGTTTCTAGGTGACCCTCACTCTACTTGGTAGTGGACCAGGTACCCTTTGTGTTGTCTCGTGTCCCTCACCCTTCTCCCTCCCTCCCTCCACAAGCAGTGCCCAGCAACTGCTGTTCCCTCCCTTATGCTAGTGTGACTAATGTTCAGGGTCCACTTATGAGTGAGAACATGTGGTATTCGGTTCTTTGTTTCTATGATAGATCATGTTATATATGTTTTCTTCCTGGATTCTGAAATGATTCATTTATCCCTACACAGAAAAAAAAAACCATCTAAATGAGAAATAGGCAACAGAGCATGTAATAACTTTGTACACATGGGACACTCTGTTAAGAAAGAGACTAATGACAATTAATAGTTAAAAATACTCACCTAAAACACCTAAACTACATACACATTACATTTCAAAAGGGTTTAACAATTAAACGTACTGGATACTAAAATTACATAACCATAATTTAATATTCAGGACCTTGTAGGCTCTTCAAGAAGTTCATTATTTTGAACATCATTTACTGTAGACATTGAGACATGTCAGAAAACAGAATGCTGGGTAGATACACTTTTGAGATAATACACTATAAATGTGTGGTACAAACTGTAAATCAGGGTGACACCTCCTTTTTCAAATTAGACTGAATTATTATTTCAGCCCTGTACTTGATATATTATATGAGCCAGTTGATTTCTTTAAACTTTAAAGATATCTGCATGACAATATATAATATATTTGAGCTTCCCTGAAGCCAAACTTAAGACTTTATATATGCTGAATCAAAGTACTACTATAAATAGTGAATGGTAGGAAGCATTGTATTTGCTTGGTCTTTAGAAGAAGATCAGTGATGAATGAAGGCTGGGCAAGTGTTTAAATGTAATACAGTGTGACAGGGATTCTAGCAGGGTTATGGCATTGGCAATTAGCTAATGTCAAAGATACACTTAAGAAACACTATGCAAGATGGGTAATAAATCACAGCCGGCCATCATTAATAATCCCTGACAGAAGGGAAAAGAGAAAGAAAGGAAAGAGAAAGGTAGGAGAGGGAGCACTCAGTAACAAGATATATGGTAAAGACTGAAGTGTCCTATAATTAGAATTATTCCTATGACCAGAGAACCCAGTAAAGGCATTCTAGTGAATAGTTCAAGAAATAACTAGGGGGTTGATAAATATATTGTCAGAGTATGAGTTTTTCATTTATTCCATTTAATTTTAATGTGTGTGTATGCACGTGTCTTTAAAGCCATATGATACTATATCTGACAGGTATAAGGGGTTTGAATTTTTACTTCCTATACATTCCTAAGGATATTATAATTCCAAACAAAAAGGCAGGTAATATGTTACCACCTAGTCTGGGTTGGGAATTCTTAACTAGATTATTTCTCAGTGGCAATATATGATAATAACCGTTGGAACTTAGAAAACAGTACCCCAAAATGAATCCTGTCTCTCAGTCCCATTCTCTCCCGGGGCTAGCCGTAAAAACTAGAATCCCTCTCCCCCAAGATGGGTCACAGAAACCAAACCCCTTTTCCTCAAAGCTAACCTAAAAATTCTCAAACCCTCCCTGTTTGATTGTTGGTCATAAGACCTCTGTTCCAGAGTGTGTGGGTCCTGCCCCATACTCAGAAGGAAGGAATGTGTGCACAGAGAGGCCAAGGAGAAACTAGACGCACAGCCCTTGCTGGGTTTCCCCACTCAGTCCATTAGGAATTGATTAAACTCTTTCATCATATTATATTTCTACATGGTTGTCCAAACTTTGTTGAAAAAAAGTGTAAAAATGGACAATTTCTCCTGTATGTCTGGGCCCTCATTTCGAATGCTCCTGTGTCACATGAAACTATGATCACATAAATTTGTATACTTTTTCCCCTATCAATTTGCCTCTTTTCAGTGATTTTCAGGAAACCCTCAGAGAGAAAAGAGGAAGTTTTCCCTTGGCCCATTACTTCCAGTTTACCCATATACAAAGAACTGAACACTTGCAATATCCCTTGAATGTTTCCAGTCAATGTTATTACCCCTATCCTAACAGTTATGCCAGAGTTCACAGTGAGAAGTGCAGTATGCTAAACACTGACTGGTCAATTAAACTGGCAATTACAATATGGTGTGATAAGTGGAATGCTAGGGAGAATAGGAGGTGCTGTAGTCAAGGTGATGACATTAAAGGTCAAAGAAAGCTTGCTGCAGAAAGTGACATATAATATGAGACCTAAAGGCTTTGTAAGAGGTAAACAGGCAAAGATAGAGGAGGAGTGGGGTGGAGGGCAGGATTCAAGCAGAGAGTATGTCATGTGCAAACCCTAAAAGTGAGAAGGAGTGTGGCAAGATAGAAAATGGAAAACAATTCAATCTATAGTGAGTGTATCTTTGAGCTGTGAGACTGATAGATAAGTCTGGAGAGATACGTTAATCATAGAGGTCAGAGATCAATTGAATCAGTGAAGAGTTTAAGCAGAGAAATGGTGTGATTGAGTCTGGAGCAGTCATGGTGATCCAGGTGAGAAATGATGATTTTGAGCAGTAGTTATAGTAACCTTAGACGATGTTCATAAAAAGTTGTTGAAGGAGATGGAAAGAGGTTGGAGGTAGAATTGACAGTATTTAGTGTTGATTATTGAATTATACATTATGTAGCATAGAGTCAATATTTAAAAAATATTTGTCAAATGAATAAAGGAATAAAACGAATTCAACCAAATTTATTTTTCTTTGCAAACTAACTTGGGAGAGGAGTTCTCCTCTGTATTTTATTGTACTTAATTTTTAACACTGGCACTGCCTGGAATGTTTTTATTTTAATCAAGTTGCCTTAATTTGACAAAGAGAAATTATTTTTCCTAATACTTACTATGGAAAAATTTAAAATATAGAAGTGTTGAAAGAATAGTAAAATAAATAACCAGATACCCACTACCTTGTTAATAATTTACAATATTTCCTTTGTGTATATGTGTATGTATCATTTGAAAGTTACAGACATCACATTTCACTCCTAAATATACCAGCTGCAATTTCTTTCTTTTTTTTATTTTATTTTGAGTTGGAGTCTCATTCCGTTGCCCAGACTGGAGTACAAAGGCACACTCAGGGCTACCCCAGCATCGACCCACTGGACTCTGGTGATCCTTCTGCCTCAGCCTTCCAAGTAGCCAGAACTACAGGCATTACCATGCCTGGCTAATTTTTTTTTTTTTTTTAATTGTAGAGATAAGGTCTTGCCAAGTTGCTTGGACTGGTCTCGAACCCATGGGCTCAGGCAATACTCGCCTCGGCCTCCCAAAGTGCTGGGATTACAGGCTGAGCCAGTGAGCCCGGTTGAGAATCCCTTAATAGTATTGGGACACCAGGCTTATTTCTTTATTGGAAATGCTTTCTTTGTTTTTAGTCAATTAGTTCAGTTGGCAAGTGCACTGTATTTAGGAATCTTGGATCAAGGATTCAGATTCACTTTCCATAAGGGTTTCCTTTCACTCCACAGTGAATGATCTCTGTCCATGGGATCATACGTTGTACTCCATGCCCTGGGTAATCACCTGATAAAAGATTGGCCTTTGTCACTAGCAGGAACTGAATGCATGTATTATAGGTGGTTAGGTGAAAATCTATTATACCTTTAGGGGGAAAAACTCCTCAATAAATAATCAATTCTTCATTTGGTGGGACATCTTCATATATGAAATAGCCCATTGGTTTAAGTGCATGCTGGCATCATGGAATGCTTTACATGGCGCTTCTAGGTGAGTTTGTGACTGGGAGCAAAGGATAAGCTGAAATAAATGACATAGTTGGACATCAGTCTTTCCTATTGCACCTGCCACGTTATCAAAGTGTAGAAAATATTAAGCACAAATATCTGAGTCTGCCTTCAAGGTCTAATACTTTTGTTGTCCTTTCACTTCTCTGTCCTCCCTCTCCTCCCTTTTTAATTGAAATGCCCATAGGAATTTGACAGTGATGGACACCATAGTGGCACCATAATAAAGTTTGCAGGTCTGGTGCCATGTCTCTGTTTCTAGCTGCACAAGACTGAAAAAAATGATTATTAATCACCTCATTTGCATATATTCAACACATTATGGTATTCTATGGTGCTGACTGTCTCTTTTAAAAATGTGATACTGCAAGCTGTTCATTAGCTCTGGCATTTTCAGAAGACTCAATGAATGTTGGTTTATGCACTCTAGCTCCTAGCAATAGACAGCTACTCGAAGCTTCCAATAGTCCCTGTGAGCTGTTATTAGAGAGAATGGATGACCAAAATAGGAGCATTTGCTTTCTCTGAATGACTGGATAGTTCCTTTATGAGCTTTATTTTTCCTTTTAAAATTGGAAAATTACATATACTGTCCTATGTCATACATCTGATTTTATATTAAAACAAACATCTTGATTTTTCAATACACATTGGTTTTTAAACATAAATATTTGCAAGGGGATATTAGTGATAGTGATGATGGGGCAGTAGTGGTGGTTTTGAAAAGTTTGTGCATGAACAAAAGTCCTTTCCATCTATACATATCATTTTTTGGTTTCAGGCTACCACTGCTATTTGTGGAGCCTGGCTTGATGGTAAGTCAGTGTCTCTACTCTTAATGTCTTTCCTTAGCCTTTGTTTCAGGCAAGATGCCTCATTGCCAATTGTTCCACACTGGGCTAATCCACCCCCTTTTCTTGCAGTGAACGACAAGAAGCTGCTGTAATGCCAATATTAAGGAATCCCTATGTAAAGCATCCTTTGAACATTCCTAGTTCACTGGCATTACATTTAAAAATGTACATTACTGAAATGCAGAGATAAACAGCATTCCAGAACCAAGTTATTACTCATGCTTCAAGACATTGCCATTTTCTATTAAAGTTGACCAAGAGATAAAACTCACAAAACTGGAAACACCACCAGATGCGACATCAACTGGAGGTCAGATCCATTAGGAACTGTAATCATACATTGTACAATAGTATGTTCATAGTAGAAAGGATTATCAGTGGACCAGGGATTTCTCATCACCTGTGTGTCGCAAATTAGTGAGAAATGAAGAGAAGGTTTATAGCTAGCCTTCAGATTATTGCGTACAACCTGCAATCAATTGTACCTCTTTCTGCTGAGCCTACAGTAACCATGGGTATGAGCCTGTAAACATTATCCATCAGAAATACCCTTCAGAAAAAAATAGTTTGCCTTTCCTCAATACTTGAAAATCTAAATTTCTCTCCTTCCAGCTTAAAGAAAAATCCTTCTAGACAATGTTAACTTAGTTGATTGCCTCAACTGATACAACATTGACTTGAGAATTTTGTCAATACTATGAAGTAATTTAGTACTTCTGGTGGAAAGTTGTTTAAGGAAGTATTTACCTGTGGGACTGTGTTACCAGCACTGTACACATGTCAGGATTTTATCGTGCTCACTTGGTGACATGCTAAAAATCACAAAAGCATATAGAAAACTTTTTTTGTTGTTGTTCAGAAAATATGTTTACTGAAAATACTACAGGAATGTACAATTTCCAGAAAGGGAATATTTAGAAGAGATTCTCACTGTTGGTTACTCAAAGAAGGTTTCAGGAATTTTTTATTAGCATCTTTGTGTAACTAGGTAGGGGAATCAGAGTCCAGGAATGAGCTTAAGGTAAGATTTAAGCCCATCTGAGCACTTCTGAGGAACTTCTAAGTCAGGACTTTCATGAGTCCATTTGTAAGATCATTTCTCATCAGAATTTAGGGAGGAGGTGAAGAAGTTTTCTCAGATATTACTGTTTCCCAGCCAGACCCCCTGCCCCACCCCCAGGCCATGAAGCAAATTCCCTAAGGCACTCAAGGGGGTAGAATGTGACATTAAGAGGCAGGAGGAGAAGTACTTGAAAAGACCTTGGCTTTGGTGCACTGAGTCTCCTAGAAATTCAATGTTGGGAGCATCTAGAGATGGCACCCTTGGTGTGGCTAGACATCAGCCATGTCACAGGGTCAGCAGCAGGGGAGGCCAAACGTGCCCTCAGGTAGTGTAGGCCGAATATGAGTTTTTTGTGAACTCATAAAAACTATAATTGATAAATCCCAGAAGTAAATTGCTAAGACTTTAAATGGGGCCGAATTTCTGCAATGACAGGAGGGGGAATGAAGTAGTGTTCTCCCGTGAGTATTAGCCCATGTGCAAAAATGACCATAGAAAACATTTCTTCTGAGCATTTTACATGCCCTCAATCATCAACCTTGTATGTTAGATACTGGTATTATCTTTATTTTTTTAGATGAGAAAACTGAGGCACAGAGAAGCTAAATGACTTACCTAACTCAGGTCACACAGTGAATAAATGTAGAGCCCCAAATCACATGCGCCCAGGCAGTTTGACCCCAGACCCACCCACTATTTGCCTCTTTACTACACTGTCTTGCAGTTTTAAACCCACTGATCTGAGAACAATCAAGTTATATATGTGACTTGCTGTTTTCTTTTAGGAATATCATCTTAGACCTTATAAATCAAAGCAAAAATTAGAGAATGTTTAAATTACTATAAATTAGTTAGCACTGAAAGATTTCTAAGTACTATAGTTTGATTTACAAAACAAATGGATCTTTAATTTAGGGGTGGCTAATCTGTATATAAAAGCACCAGAATCACTTACTTATTAATTTGAGAATTGCATCTAAATACCCATGGAAAAATTATCAAATTTGTGAAGCTAAATTAAAAATATAAAGAGACTAGTTGTGGAAGCCTGATGTATGGAATGGACATGGAGTGAGAAAAACGTAGTTCAATTTTGACTCTGTTGACCACATTTTTTTTAGGTCATATTTACTCTGATTTCCTTAATGAGAGGCTCTAATAGATGACAACTAACAAAGAGCTCCAAAAACATCATCAGAAACATACCAACAGTGTTCACAGTAGTAAGCTAGTTGGGAAACGGTAGAAGGAAGTAGAATGTGGGAAGAGGGAGCAGCTGTCTTCTCTTTGAATCATTCTTTCTTCTGAAAGTACAAGCATTACAGATTGAGGATGGTGTTTGCATCCAATGTGAGGAAGGTCTGGCTTGACCATTAGGAGAGCTAGAGAAGATTTTTAGACATAGGATTTTCTTTTGTTTTGTTTTTCTTAAGTTCTGGTCTTTGCGAATTCAGCCTGTCAGGGGCCAAGACGTTTTCATCTGAGTTTCATTCTTTTTTTTTGGCGGGGGTGGGGGGGTGGATTTTTTAAAAAATTATTTTATTTCATTTTTAAAATGTGGGGTACAAATGAGGTTTAGGTACATACGTGGTCATCATACAGGTAAAGTGTGGGTAGTGGGTTTCATTCTGTTGAAGTTTTTACTCCAGGCTGAAAGATCTGGAGGCAAATTTACTTTTCTTTCTGGCTTCCTATGATGGGCAAAAGAGGAAAATATCAAAAACATTGTCTGGGACTAAAAGCTGTATTAAGTTTGGGCCCCAGGTCACAGGTACTTAAGTAAAGGCAGAGAGCAGAAGCGGGGCGAATCCCAGTAATTCTGCAGCGTAGTCACTGAATACCATATGCTAGGTACCAAATTTCTGGGTCTCACCTATAAAATGGTGATACCATTATATATCCTACTTACTTCCCAGAAGTGTTTTGAAGGTTAAATAAGATGATACACATGCAAGTTTTTAGAAAACTATAAAAATCTTTTTTTTTTTTTGAGTTGGAGTCTCACTCTGTTGCCCTGGTAGAGTGCAGTGGCATGCTCACTGCCACCGCAGGCTCGACCTGGTGGGCTCAGGCGATCTTTCTGCCTCAGTCTTCCAAGTAGCTGGAACTATAGGTGTGCACATCCATGCCCAGTAAATTTTTTAATTTATTGTAGAGACAAGGTCTTGCCAAGTTGCCCAGGCTGGTCTCAAACCTCAGGCAATCCTCTTGCCTCGGCCTCCCAAAGTGCTGGGATTACAGGCTTGAGCCAGCGCACCTGGTCTAAAGATTTTTTTTTTTTTAACTAATAAGCAGTATTATTGAAATTGTATATTTGTTGGCTGTGGTTTTTCATTAGTAGTTACAATTATTTTGATACAAAAGAATTCTTTATTAATTACAAAAGCAAAGATTTTACAATATGTTTTTGAAAATAAATGTCTTAATAAACTTTGTACTCTGTTTTCTTTTTTTTTTTTTTTTTTTTTTTTTGAGTTGGAGTCTCGCTCTGTCGCTCAGACTGGAGTGCAGTGGCCGCTCCCGGCCACCGCAGCCTCAACCTGCTGGGCTCCGGCGATCCTTCCGCCTCAGTCTTCCAAGTAGCTGGAACTACAGGCGTGCGCTACCACGCCCGGCTAATTTTTTAATTTATTGTAGAGATGAAGTCTCGCTTGCCCAGGTGGGTCTCGAACCCGCGGGCTCAGGCAATCCACTCACCTCAGCCTCCCAAGGCGCGGGATTACAGCCTGAGCCACTGAGCCTGGCTTGTACTCTGCATTCTCAATCAAGCTGAATGACTTTCGTTTATATATTTTTAATTCTTTTCTAGATTTTGAGTGACTTGAGATCAGGGAATATAGAATTTATCTTTATTCTCAAGCTCCTGTCACTCAGTTAAAATATATGACCCAGGTGAATTAATATACAACCAATCAGTGATTCATAAATAGTCACCAAGGTGAATATGTGAAGAAAATATGAGAGAATTTTCAAGTGAAAATAATGTAGATTCTTAAATAATTTTTGACATAATTTTTAATTATTTGTTAAATTACTATATTAAATGTCCTCAGTTGTGGTTTAATGTGCTTGGAGCTACCCAAATTCTTTTCAGGCTAGTAGAGTGCCCTTTTAGCTAAGATAAAACTCTTTTTTGCTAAGTGGTATTCTAGTGACCTTTGAACATTAACGAAAACTGCCTAATTTATGCCTGAAGCTAACTAACTTACCATATGAAGTCCCACCCAGAATACAGACATAAAAAGAAGCAGAGTTTAGATCTCTCTGGCAGCTACTGAGCATCTGTTAGGTGCCCCAGGAGGCAAGATTTTTGAAAAACATATCTGTGAATGAAGAGACGTGGGTCCTAATTGTGATTCTGCCACCAACCAGCTGTGTGACCTCAGCTGATGGAGCCTGTTTCCTGATCTTGAAACTAGTAGTGGGATCTCAACCACTACTAGTCTACCACAATTATAAATGAGGGCATAGATGGCAAGCCTGAGTCTTATGAACAAATTCTAAGACATTATCAAAATAGAAGAAAGCATAAAACTCAGAGAAATTTTGTGGGTCTTTGTTGTTGTTGTTTTTCCTGGTATGGTGAGACCAAGGAGCTTGGTGGATTTATACAACATAAGAGGTTGTAAACCAATGAAACTGGATGATCCCTAATTCATTTTTCACACTAAGGTTCTGTGAGTCCAGTCAATCGCTGAATGCTTAAACAGAAGGAAACAAAGCTGGCCATGAACCAGAATTTGTTCTAGTTATCAAGCCAAAGTCTGCCCCTCAAAATAATGAGCTTTTGGAAGAGGCTAAAACTGTTTTTATTCTTTCAGTGAGTAGCCTGCTTATAATAAAAGGATAGCAGACTTCAAGTTAAGAGTGTTCCATTCCCTTCAAATCTAATATCCACATCAAATGAATCTGCCATAGACAATTACAGTTGCAAAAATTAGAAATGATTGTCATAATTTTTCCCTTAGAGTTTAACCACATGTGGCAGGGAATTTTTTCAAGGTTATCTGCTATATTTTAAAAAGACAACCATATTCTTATTCTGTGTAAAAGGCAAAATTCCTTTTTTAAAAATTAAATGACATAAAATTATCATTTTCTACATCCCATTGAAAAAGAAAACAAGACTATGCTCCAATTACCATAAACAGACAATAGAAATTTTCTTTTCTACTGCAGTCTCAGATCTTTGATAGGAGACGTTATGTCTGGTACAAGTTATCAAGGAAGGATCAGAAGTATTTTGTAGCTCGACATAAACAAAGGCACACAAAGCAAAAGAGAAAAAGAAAACTGTAGCCACCATAGTAATAATGAAACAACATAACATTTTATCAACCTTTCAAAATTTCTAAGATTCTGGAGTGAATGTAAAGTAGTGGATTGTTTTGCAGGTATAAAATCAGAATCAGAGCACTTCTAACAATTCTAAAGGAGAGAAGAACAGAAACAAAATAATCATTATGAAAACTTGAAATGATGGAAATAATTAGAAATATCAAGGGGGAAAAGAGTATTGAAAGGGCATGAATTGAAAATAAATATAGGCCTAACATCTAGAATCTACAAGGAACTCAAATGTGCCAAAAAGAAAAACCAAACAGCCCCATTTCAAAGTAGGCAAAGGATATGAATATACACTTCTCATAAGAAGACATATGAGCAGCCAACAGATACATGAAAAAATGCTCAACCTTATTAATAATCAAAGAAATACAAATTAAAACCACACTGAGATACCAACTAACTCCAGTCAGGATGGCCATCATCAATAACTAAAAAACTACAGATGCTAGAGAGGATGTGGGGAAAAGGGAACACTTCTACACTGTTAGTGGGAGTGTAAACTAGTACAACCTCTGTGGAAAACAGTTTGGCGATTCCTGAAAGATCTAAAAATCAACCTATCATACAACCCCGCAATCTCCTTACTGGGAATATACCTGGAGAAACTTAAATCACTCTTATGAAAAAGATACCTGCACACACATATTTATTGCAGCATTGTTCACAATAGCAAAAACATGAAACCAACTGTGCTGCCCATCGAAAGAAAATGTGGTACATATACACAGTCATAAAGATGAACAAAATTATGAACTTCACAGTAACTTGGATGGACTTAGAGTCTACAATACTGAGTGATCTATCACAGAAACAAATAACTGAGTATCACATGTTCTCACTCATAGGTGGACCTTGAACAATTATCGTAATACTATAAGAAAAGGATTGGCAGTAGTGGGAATCTGCTGGGAGTGGGTGGGTCATACCTCATCAACAAGGGTGCCTGCATAATGAACATTTGTATACCTAACCCTGAATTGTACCTCACATCTTTAAAATAAAAATTTTAAAAAGAAAACAAATATATATGCCAACAAATATATATATATATATATGCCTTTTTATATTATAACCTCACATCTGTCTTTACCTTCAAGGCTGGACAATGGGTTTTATCTAGCTCTAATTTATATATAAATTGGATCATGGAAGGATAAGATTTCTGGAAGAAAACCACTAATCTATTAGTTAATGTTTCCAGGACTAAGAACTGTTACAAGATATACTTGGGAGGCAATTCTCCATGGGTCTTTCACATTTCTGCACATATTGTGACTGCCCTTTGTTCTGGATAATGTCAAGGATGTTTGTACAGTGAAAAGATTTGGAAAATAGAGAAAGTGTTGCCATTCCAAGCAAATATCAAGGTTGCTTACAGCCTTGGAAGATAGAGATAGTATCAGCCTCTGGGGCAATGGATAGGCATGCTTAATATCCAGTGTAATAGAGTACCTTTTTTCAGAGCAAGGCTTGCTCATTGCCCATCATAAAAGATCCTGACTCTCTAAGCTTGGAGTCCTTTCCTACAACGCATCCAACAACGTATTATAGCAGTTATCTGGCCCTCTTGTATTGTCCTGCAGGACTTGGGGCTCAGGGAACGAGCATAAAAATTCTCACACTCTAGCTACTGCTATAGCTGTCCTTTATCTCTGATCCAGGAATTTTGTCTTTTCTTCTAGTATCTTTGAAACTGTGGCAGCATAACCTGTGAACTAGCAAGCAGAGGAAACCTTAGAACCTTCCTGACAATGTGACTTTGGTATTTACCTTGAGGAAATATCATGGTTTCCTCTCTGGAGTTTTGGTAAATAATGGAAAAATTTCATGTGTCTAAAATGTATAATTTTCGGTATGTGTAAACAGTAGTTTTACTGTCATATGGAGAGGAGATAAAGATGTAATGTATAGGATCTGACTGACCACCTCAATCAGTCCTTAGAAGCACCAGATACTTGCATATCCAGAAATACTTAGAATTGATATATGCTCAGAGTCAACAAAACTCATGTGCGACTGACACACTGGGCGTGTGTCTGTAGTTCCAGCTACGTGGAATTGAGGATCGCCTAAGCCCAGCAGGTTGAAGCTGCGGTGGTTGTGAGCGTGCCATTGTACTCCAACCTGGGCACCGCACTACAGCCTAGGTAACAGAATGAGACTCTGATTCAGAAAAAAAGGAAGAGGGAAAAAAATACAGTTTCCAAGTACATCAGAAGTTTGCCAGAAAAGACAGGTAAGTGCCAACTCCTACATGCAAACCATGTGTAACAAAGAGATAATTAAGTGCTTTCACCAAGTTTGATGCTTTAGGTTATATTCCAAGTTGATTGTTCATATCAGTCAAGGTGCTGTCTTTCCTGAATAACACTGATTAACCACAAATTTTGCCTTCAAAGATTTTCATTTCTAAAATCTGTATAGACCACTGCTTCTCTGTGAATATTATTTTTCTTCAGGCAGAGGGCAATTCAACTGATAAGGTTTTAGTTTTTGTTGTCATTTTACTTTCCAGTCATTTAATTTTATTAAAGACACAACCTTTGTACCTTGGTCAGACGTGGTGATTTCTAAATATTTTCTGTCATACATTTAGAGATAGTAAAATATATGGTACCACCTGTTGTTTCCACTTCAAATTAGTTCTGATGTTTCACCTTACATTCTAAATATATGAAATTAGCCATGGGCTATGTGGTTTTCATCCTTTTGTTCTCAAACTGTATTCCCAGGACATCATCATTGGCATCACCTGGGAACTTCGTAGAACTACAGCTTCGAGGGCTCCAACCCAAATCTACTGACTCTGAAATTCTAGGGGAGGAGCCCAGTGGACTCTGGTTTAACATGCCCTCCAGCTGATTCTGATGCCCACAAAAGAGACACCATATTAGTTAAATCTCACTAGATGAATAAATTCCACAGGGGCTATTGGAATTACTGAAAAATATTCAATCTGCTTAATTAAAAATAAGTTGCTCATCAACTACATCTTAAAATATTTTGTTGTGTATAAAAATCTGTGTTAATCTTTGTTATCCTGGGGGAAACTAGATGGAGAATGCGTGACACTTCTCTGTACTATTTTTATAACTTGCTGTGAGTTTATAATTATTTCAAAATAAAAAGTTAAAAAAGCAACTTAAAGTGTATTTTTTTATAGTTAAGGGAATTTACTTTCATATAGAAAGAGTAAGATGTTCTCATGGCACATAAGTGCGAAAATAAAGATGCTTATCTAAGCAATCTGTGTTATATTGAAATCACTCTCATGTTTTTTTTCATACCAACGAGAAAGAAAGAGAGGAACATAACCATTCTAAAGATTTAGTGTCCACTTGGGAACTGTAATGACAAGCCATAAGTGACAAAATTGATATTCCTCAAATTAAAAAATTATATAGAATATTTGATTACATTTATAAAAAGAATTTTATAGTTCATGGACATCAGAGTTTAATTCACAAAAAATATAGGTGTAAGTTTTATAAATTCTCATTAATATTCTTATATTTCGAAGGATAAAAATGACCACACAGAGGCTGAATGTTTATTGTGTTAGTTCATGTCCTCTGATTGGCAGGTGCCAAATGAAATTAGACATGCAAGAAAATGCATTAGGGAAAATTCTTGTGAAGGATAAAGGGAAGATGCAAACGTAAGTAGGGAGAACCATCAGACGAGTGTAGGTCTAACACTTGTGAAAGGTGAGGGGAAGGAAAGAGGATTGGGTTGAAGTCTCAGACTGTAGCACAGGTATAAGTAAGTTTTGGCCAGACCCAGGAGGAATCCTTGAGACAAAGTTACCTCTTAGATGAGTCCTGCATCCTATGGTAATAGCCTGTACCAGTAAGCTTTTTTCCTTTTTAGAAACAGTCTCCCTTTGTTGACCAGGATGGAGTACAGTGGCACAAACATAGTGCGCTGCAGCCTTTAACTCTTGGGCTCAAGTGATCCTTCTACCTCAGCCTCTGGAGTAAATGGAACAACAGGTGTGCACCACCATGCATGACTAATTTATAATTATTATTGTTGTTGTTGTTATTAGATATGGGGGTCTTACTATGTTACCCAGACTGGTCTTAAACTCCTGACCTCAAGAGATCCTCCCTCCTCAACCTACCGGGCCACTGTGCCCAGCTCACCAGAATTTTCAAACAAGTGATTTCAAAAACATAATATGCATAATTACAAAAACAGTATGGGCTGGGCTCGGTGGCTCAGCCTGTAATCTCAGCACTTTGGTAGGCCGAGGCGAGTGGATTGCCTGAGCCTGCGAGTTCGAGAACAGCCCAGGCAACTTGGCGAGAACTAGTCTCTACAATAAAATAAAAAATAGCCAGGTGTGGTAGCGCGTGCCTGTAGTTCTGGCTACTTGGAAGGCTGAGGCAGAAGGCTCACCAGAGATAACAGGTCAAGGCTGTGGTGGCCAGGAGTGTGCCACTACACTCCAACCTGGGCGAAGAAGTGAGACCCCAACTCAAACAAACAAACAAAAAACAAAACAAAACAAACAAAACAAAATGAGCATGTGCGCTGCCAGCTAAACTACATAGTTATTAAGACATAATGGTATCATACCTCAGATCTTCCAGAGTGTCTTTCTCCTACTTGGTATTTGGAGATCTCTGAAATGAATATAGAAATGAATACAACAAATGGCAATTGAGATTTTTTTTTTAAATTCTGTACTGAAAGTTTTGGTCATATGATTTGAGATCAGAATATTCTAATATAATATATTATATTACATTGGATGTAATATAGTTCACATGGTAAAAATTACTATATCTTTCACATATGCAATAAATACCAAATGTGATGTTTCCATGATCCTACCTCACATGTGTACTGTATATTGCAGCACACAGATCCCAACCCAGATCTGACAGTGCCTGTAAGGGCAAGGCCATTCAGCATTCTCTGATGATCCAGGCATTCCAATAGCAGGCATTACTGACCTGTGGGTTTGTTTTTAATTAATAAACTCTCTGTTTTAGAGCAGTTTTAGGTTTACAGAAAATTTGAGTGGCAAGTGTTGAATTCCTATACTCCCTGTCGTCCTCACTCCCTCCTCCTCCCCCCTATAGTTTCTCCTATTATTAGCATGTGGCATTAGTATGGTACACTGGATGAGTCAATATTGATACATTCTTATTCGCTAAAGTCTATAGTTTACAAATGAATTCACCTCTTTAGGTTGTGTATTCTATGAGTTACACAAATGTATAATGACATGTATCCTCCATTACTCCCTACAGATTAGTTTTATTTCCCTAAAAATCCTCTGTGCTCCGTTTATTCATCCCTTCCTCCCTTTCCCATCTCTGTTCCAAACTCCAGCAATCATTGATTTTTTTAACTGTCTCTATAGTTTTGCCTTTTCTAGAATGTCATGCAATTGGAAGCACAGTTATGTAGCTTTTTCAGATGTACATTTAAGCAATCTGCATTTGTTTCCTCCATGTCTTTTCATGACTTGATAGATCATTTTTCTTTATCATCATATGAATGTACCACAGTTAATTTATCCATTCACCTATCGACAGGCATCTGGATTGCTTCCAAGTTTTAGCAATGATGGAAAAAATCTGCTATGAACATTCATATGTAGGTTTTAGTTTGAATGTAAATTTTAAATTCACTGCGGTAAGCACAAGGAGTGTGATTGCTGCCAAATTGCCTTTCAACATGATATACCATATTACTGACTTTTAAAAAATAAGACGGCTACTCTGTGACCCCCTTAAAGAACAGAAATACCACTTTTGTGAAACTTACCAACTTCTCTAGTAAAGTCTCAAATGTGGTTCTCTTTTCATGCTGAAGAAAATAACAAAGGGAGAACAGGTAGAGATTTTCTTCACTCCAGACTAAAGAGCATCCCAAATCTTTCTTGCACAAAAAAAGCTTTAATCATAGTAAGTAGGAATTTCTGAAAAGAAAATGTTTATGACCGCTTCTATCTTAACCACAGCTATTAATTAACATCCTTTTGGCAAATAAACGTTTAGACTCAAGCCTGAGTCAAAGCTTGTATTTCTAAAACTTTGTGAATAGTTATTGGTAGTTTCTAAATATGTTCACTAAAAATAACAACAGAAGGTAATACTGGATTGTAGGAAAGGTATTCATTTTCTTCTTTCAGCTTTTCAGTCAATGGGGATAGATTTTAAATCCTTTTCCTTCTCGCTAGAAAAAAATCTGTACAAAGAGAAACAGATGGTCTACCCCGCCTAGCACACCTGTTTTACTGGTTACTCTTAGTTGGACAAAACTTCAGACACAAAAGATTCACACTGATTTACTAAAAATAATGCATAATTGTAATACACATGTTCCTCTACAAAGCGTACAGGAGCAGCATTGTTTTCCATGTGTTAAAAAAAAAAAGTACTATTGTCACTAATAAAAACAGAGGAAGATCAACTAATTTTCTTCTAACTATAAAAGTAAAACATGTTCATTGTAATAATTTTAGGTAATGTAGAAAAAGATTAAGAATCTGATTTTTAAAAAACTAACCCAAATTATTTCATCAACTATAGATAACCACTATTAATAGTTTGTATAACATACTTCCAAGCATTTCTCAACATGTAGGTTCATAGAATTAGGAGTGTGTGTGGGTGTGGGTGTGTGTGGGTGTGCATGTGCACACACGCTTGCTCACTTTACTATAATTAAGTTTAAAAAAAAAATCTGGGTGTGGTGGCTCACATCTGTGTTTCCAGCACTTTGGGAGGCCAAGATGGGAGAACTACTTGAGCCCAGGAGTTCAAGACTAGCCTGGGAAACATAACGAGATCTCATCTCTACAAAAATTAAAAATATTAGCCAGGTGTGCAGGCGTGTAGTAGTTCCAGCCACTTGGGAGGCTGAGGTAGAAGGATTGCCTAAGCCCAGGAGGTTGAAGCTGCAGTGAACTGTGATAGTGCCACTGCACTCCAGCCTGGGTGACAGAGAGAGACTCTGACTAAAAATAGGTAGATAAATAGATAAAATCTGTGTTATGCTGTATACATCTTTGCATGTTAAATACAGGTCTAAATAATCATTTATTATGGCTGCATGGTATTCCACTGTATGATTATACCATAATTTATTTTACAAATTTTATATTGAGTAACAATTATTCTAATTTCTTGGTTTACAATGCAAAGTTTATATTCCTGTACAATGTTATTGAGGATTTTTTTTTTTTTTCTTGAGTTGGAGTCTTACTCCATCCCCCAGGCTGGAGTGCAGTGGCACTCTCATGGTCACCTCACTGTTGACCTGCTGGGCTCAGGCAATTCTTTGGCCTCAGCCTTCCAAGTAGCCAGAACTACAGGCACACGCTACCACACTCAGCTAAGTTTTTATTTATTGTAGAGATGAGGTCTTTCCAAGTTGCTGGCCTTGAACTGACTGGTCTTGAACCCACAGGCTTAGTCAATCCACTCGCCTCAGCCTCCCAAAGTGCTGGGATTACAGGCTGAGCCACTGATTTATTTTTATTATAGTCTTGAGATGGATTACTAGTAGTGTAAATATCAATTTAAAGCTTGTGCATTTTTTGAGGTTGTTATATTTTGCAAAGTTGCTCTACAAAAGGTTTGTATCAATCTATACTCCTACCAGCATTACAAGGAGCCTGTATTTTCTAACCAATTCACCAACCATGGACATTTGACAGGTAAAAACTACAATAATAGAAATGCTTATAGGTGAAAAATTGTATTTCACTTTTTTTTTTTTGAGTTGGAGTCTCACTCCGTCGCCCAGACTGGAGTGCAGTGGCGGCTCCCAGCCACCGCAGCCTTGACCTGCTGGGCTCCAGCGATCCTTCAGCCTCAGCCTTCCAAGTAGCCGGAACTACAGGTGCATGCTACGACGCCCGGCTGATTTTTGATTTATTGTAGAGACACGTCTCGCTAAGTTGCCCAGACGGGTCTCAAACCCTTGCTCCTAAATTGCTGGGGTTATAGGCTAAGCCACCAAGCCCGGCTATATTTCACTTTTTAAAAAATCTACTTATATCTTTTTAAATCCTAAATTAAGCATGTCTTCATTTGCCTTTTGGACTTTTTTATAATTTTACCCTTTGCGGTAGTTATATTGATAATATTTTTCTTACTGACTTAAAGACCCCACTCTATATTAGATTAAACAGAAGGTATTTGTTGAATTTCTAAAAGAGCTGATTTTTTTTACATTTCTTTTTGGAAGCCTCTAATTTAAATCTTATCCCTAAATGTACTTGCAAATTACTAAAATTCTGCTGAGAAAGAAAAAAATGCATAGTTCTATGGCAAAATGATTTAAAAGGCTTTCCTTTCTAGTCTAAAAAGAGAGTTCAAATGACAGTTGTAAAAAGGATTTATTTGATGATAATTGCTAATAGTCATATCTAATAAATTTAGTTATTTGCCGGCAGTGAAAATCAAGGCAATCCAAAGAGCAGAAAACTAATTTATGCATGCATACACAACTCTTTCAGCCTATAGTCCTTGTGAATTCTTCTTCTGCACTCTAAAATGGTAGTATATATACTGTTTACTCTATGTATCATTTACAGAAAAGCACAGAAACTCAAGAAGTAAAATAGCACAACAGCATGCCCCATTTGTGAATATTGTGTAGCCACCCTGTATCCCCAGTTATACTTTGATTAGGAGCACCATATCACAGTGGGGAGAGCAAGCCATCCTACATTAATACTTTTTCATTGTTTCTCAGAATACGATGAATTCAGACACATACTCAACTAAATCTTGAGGTTTTGTATTATACCAGGGGCTATAAAGAATGTAATGGTACAGGCAGAGGAAAGCTCCCCTTAGTCTCTCTGATCCTAGAAAATAAGTAGGTTCTTATTTTTAACTTCCCTCTTTTGCAAATAGAGACACCAGAAACATAAAGTATGTAGGTTTGTTGCCATTGCATAGATTTCTGTTGTTAATTTTTATGTTGGTTTATTTCCAAAATAGAGAATTTTGTTAATTTTTTAGTTCATCAAGGGCATAATACAATATTTGCAATATTTTGTATATAGAAGGAATAAGATCAGGCACGGTGGGAAGCCTGTAGTCCCAGCTACTTGGGAGGCTGAGATGGTAGGTTTGCTTGAGTCCAGGAGTTTGAGGCTGTAGTAAGCATTCTAGCCTGGGTGACTGAGTAAGATCCCAACTCAAAAATAAAAATATAGACTCAGTCTTGAATTCTTGGTCATCAATAAACAGATCTACATAAAACAGATTTTTGTAAGCCTTTGTATCCATAAATAGAAAGGAACTTAAGGAGAGAGAAACCTTATTTAATCTGGGTCTCCTCTCGCCCTTTTCTAGTAGAAAGGACAATGTCTTTACTCACGGTATATATCTGTAATACAATCTGCTTTTGTAAGGCATGGGATCATTCACCCAGGTCAAGTCACAAATAACACAAGATAAAAAATAAAAGTGTGAATTTATTTTTCCTCTAATTTTAGTTGTTCCTTAGAGAAAAAGTGGAAGGTGTCAAACCTTTGTATAAAATCAGAATAAAATGTGATTTAAAAAAAAATGTGTATAAAATCCTGTCTTGTCCATATGTTCACTACTTGTTTTATGAGGATGTTTAATTTTCTAACTAGACTGAAAACTCCTTCTGACAAGGATTTTACTTTGCCATTTTCTCATATTCCCTCACAGCATAGACAATGAATATTTGTTTATAGATTGCTTTGCAAAGCTTTAGGTAAATGAACCCAATAATTAAAACTGTGTGACACCATGTATTCCCAATAAAACAGATTGTGGCTTGAAGAAATATTATAAACTCTATTTTAAAATTCTTTATTTAAAATAATTAAATATAGACACTTTTTTTTTTTTTTTTTTTTTGAGTTGGAGTCTCACTCTGTCGCCCAGACTGGAGTGCAGTGGCCGCTCCCGGCCACCGCAGCCTCGACCTGCTGGGCTCCGGCGATCCTTCCGCCTCAGCCTTCCGAGTAGCCGGAATT
>CAUYQG010246195.1:0-10911 GCA_963574415.1 Tarsius wallacei | reverse complement strand
GTGGATTGCCTGAGCCCACGGATTCGAGACCCGCCTGGGCAAGCGAGACCTCATCTCTACAATAAATCAAAAAATTAGCCAGGCGTGGTAGCGCGCGCCTGTAGTTCCAGCTACTTGGAAGGCTGAGGCGGAAGGATCGCCGGAACCCAGCAGGTCGAGGCTGCGGTGGCCAGGAGCGGCCACTGCACTCCAGACTGGGCGACAGAGTGAGACGCCAACAAAAAAAAAAAAAAAAATGCAAGATTATGAATATATCTTAGCAAAAGTAAGAAAAGCTACTGTAGATGTTTTTCCCCACAAAATCTCTTGAAAAAAATATTTTGAGAATTGTAGTTTCAAATAAAATGAAAACAGTAAGGGACTAAAATAACACATTCCCAAAAATTATGATACTTAATTAAAAATATGAAAACTAACAATGATTTGAGGGAAAAAAAAATTATCTGATTCCTATTGTGCATAATTACCTTACCAAGAAATCAGGATTTTCTTTCACTCTGTCTTTGGAACTATTCAAGCAAAAGACCATTAACAGCCTGATGATCCTGCAAAACATGTTTACCTCAGGAAATTGTTGGGCAATATGGAAACCACAGGAGTGGATTAGGCTGCCCACTCAAACACTCTATGTTGTCTTCAATTTAAGGTTTGATGAATCAGAGCTGAAAAAATGTGACCCCCCCCACCTGTTTCTATGAAAAAGTCAAGTAGCAAAAAGTCTATGAACATTATTTCTCTAGTTTCTTATTAATGGCATGACACTACTGTAAATTTTAGAAGCTGTGGTCCCCACGACCTCCCAAAGGTCGTTTGTAACTACATCTCCTATGAGCTGTGAGCCCTTGCCTTTCACAGAATAAAGTTGATCTGCTGACAGTAATGAGACAAATATGTATTAGCTTCATGCCTCGGAAACTGTAGTGCCCCTAGTGAATCCTTGACATTTACTGTGTGCAATTTCCCCTGGTGTAAAATGCAGTTTAAAAAACAACTAGAACGCATGAACATGCCGGCAATAGCTATGTCAGCCAAGAACAGACTCATTTAAAAGAAGTTATAACCTGTTCCTTGAGTACTGAGTAGGGTGTGTGAATAAAATAGCAGTAAATACTTGGATGAGATGTTTAATACAAAATCATGCTTTAACAAGAGTTTCTTTTTATGTGAATCAGGATCTCATCTTTTTTTTTTAATTCTAGCTTTTAGGAATATGATTTTTTTTACACATCAGGACTTTATAAGATAATCTGATATTGTCATTTCTTAACACTTAGAAAAAAACCTCAAATCCAAACTCTTTCAGCACTCTAGGCCCTAACTGTTGTCCACCTCATCCAATTATTTTCCAACTAATGTCCCTTTCTTATTATCCTCCAGTCTTCTGGCTCTCTGGCTTTCACATGCTAAGCCCAGTCAGTGTCCAGCATATGGCATCTGAAGGTCCCTCTTTTGAAATGTTCTTTACCAGTATCGATAGTTGCATGGTTGGACTCTTTTTCTCCTTTGTGTCATAGCTCAAATTTCTCCTCCTCAGAAAGACTTTCTAGGACCACTCAATTAATTTGGCCATTATGATTTACTCTATATCATATTACCCTGTTTCTATGCTCTTCATATCATAGAATATTTTTTGCTTGCCTTTATAACAATAGAATGTGAGCTCCAGAGAGTAGTAGACCTTGTCTGCCTTTGTTTGGATTATATAATAAAAAAAAATTGTTCAGCTCTTGATATATTTTGAGAATGTTCTGTTTTCCACTGAGCATGCACATTTGGAAATGCATTGAAAAGTATTTTCAAAATCTTGGCAATGGATCATAGAATCTATGAATAATGGAATCAAAAAGATTATCTACTTCAACCACCCTGTTCTAAAGTTGAAAATGTGGAATTGAAATGGTAGACTTAGACCTTCATTTCTGGCTCCCATTTCAAATCTGTCTTCGACATATCAGAATCTATTATGAAGATTTAGCTTTAAATAGACTTTAGCAAAAAATATCAGAAGATTTGTCTAAAATTATAAAAATGTTTGAAAATTAGATATAACTTTTTTCTGAAATTCTGATAAAAGTCTGATTTTTCTTTTTTGTAGAGAAAAAACCTTTGCTTAGGTACAAAAATTTCCCACAGTTTTAGCTGTCTCATGTAAGATTCTCCAAATCACTTTCATTCTCATTTTCAAAGGTCTACATAAAAACTAATTCATTCATTTATTCACTCATACCTTAATGTTTATGCAGCATTGTAGTAGGCAAGGCAAGGAATAAAAACTCATTGACACAAAAAGTTTCTCAACAAACTGAGGTAACAGGAATGATACACAGGTAATTGTTAAATAAACAATAAAGATAGCAGAGATGTAACAGAAACCATCATCTTCATAAAATATGAAGATATGCTTTCTGAATGGCTACTGTGCAGGAACTTTGGTGGGTGGATTTTTTTTTTTTTTTTTTTTTGAGTTGGAGTCTCACTCTTGCCCAGACTGGAGTGCAGTGGCCGCTCCCGGCCACTGCAGCCTCGACCCACTGGGTTCCAGCGATCCTTCCGCCTCAGCCTTCCAAGTAACCGAAACTACAGGTGCGCGCTACTAGGCCTGGCTCATTTTTTGATTTATTGTAGAGATGAGGTCTCGCCAAGTTGCCCAGGTGGGTCTCGAACCTGCGGGCTCACCTCAGCCTCCCCAAGCGAGGAATTACAGGCTGAGCCACCGAGCCTGGCTGGTGGGTGGATTTTTAATTCTCACACTCTCCCTGAAAACTGGAGATTACTATTTATATTTTATAAATTAAAAAAGCTCTGAGGATTAGTGAGGTAAAGAAACTTGTCCAAAGTCACACAGCTCATTACTGCAAAACTGGGAGTCTAACTCTGAAAATCATAATCTTCATTTTTATGCTACATGCACAGTAGCCCACATACACAACAATTTCTAGTCATATCCCCTCAATGCCTTTTGACTTATAAGGCATAATACATGAAGGCAAGCTTTGGTGCATGTTGTTGTTTTAGGCCAAAATTATGTAAACTAGGTGTTCATACAAATCAGGTTGGCATGTGTCTTTTATTATTCAAAACAAAAAACTGAATTATTAAAAATAAGTTTTACAGAATAAATGCTAGCTTCATGTAGTCAAAATAGTAAAAATCACAAAATGCAGAAGGGTAGGAAATGATAGAAGTCATTTTTGGTAATAAAAGATTTTGGAAAGAAATCACTAGGAGTTCCACCATGGCTTAGATGAATGAAGACAGACAAATTCACATAAACACAATTCTGAAAGACTAGACCAGGATCAAGACCAATAAGTGTATATGATGATGTGTACTGGTGGAGCTCCATTTTGACATTTTAGAGAATTCTTCTGAGTGGGTCGTGTTCATGCCTGTCAGTTGTTAATTATTTTAAAAACTCTCTGATTAGTACTTTAGAGGGGAAATGCGAAGGAAATGAGACATGTTTTAAGCACAGATGTCTCAAGCATTACGTTAGATACTTTTCACATTGACTCTCACACTCTATATCTACAAGGTATCTGTCCTTATTTATAGTTTGTAAATTTCGAGAAGAAGTTGAAAATTAAAAGACTAACCAACTAATATTTTATATAGGTCACTTTTTGCTATTTTGCTACCCGACATTCATTCATTGTTCTTTCTTCTGGTAAAAGTACTTTAGCTTTCTTTGGTGACCAACGTTCTGCAAATATTAGTCCATATTCTACTCTATATTTGAGAGGTATGCAAACACATATTTTATTTCTCTGGACATAGTGAAATTTTTGTGAAGTATCATAACTCCAACCAAGACAATTCAGAATCCAAGGGAGACTTATGCTTGAAAGACTGGGACAGGGACAAACTTTTTTTCACTTGAAATAGTCTGATACTACAGGAATAGGAAATAGTTTGCTATTACTAGAAACCAACATAAGAGGAGGTTCCAAGTATACAGGAAAGTGGAAAACACACATAGAATGAGAAATATTTTAGAACTTAAATGCATATATATGTGAAGTCATAACACTTTCCCTTAATTTTTCAATTCCACTGGTCCAAAAATTCACTTATTTGCTTAAGCCAGAATGATGGGGATTTTCTGTTACTTATGACCAAAAGAGTCCTGAATAGTGGTACTTGGAAATATTTAGGGCATTTTTGGTTATCTGTAGAATGCAAAGTTTCTACTAGCATTTAATAGGTGAGATTACGTTTAATGTTCTGCAAAGCTGTAGAAAAATTCTGTGGAGGAAAAGTTGTTTTGTCTCAAACACCAGTATTTCTGCTTAGAGAAACACTGGGTTGCTGGGAAGGGTGCTCCTTGGAAGAAATCTTGCACATAGTCTGAATAACAGAGCAAGCATGTATAAAGTTTAGGAGATAATAAGAAGACCAATAAGGCCTCAGGTGGCTTCATGTATGTCAGTAGGGAAATACGACTATAAAAGCTCTGTTGTGGACAGTACATAAAAGCTACACACTTGCAGCTTGTCTCAAGATAATGGGGAACCATGGAAGATTATAGAGCCATAGAGAAATGTGATAAAAAGCAGCATTATAGGATGACTAATTTGAAAGAAGTATATTGGATAAAAGTAGAGAGAAAGGATGCAGAAAGACCAAGTATGCTTCTTCATAGAAGAGTGTACTTATATTCCAAGTTTTTGTTGTTACTGTTTCCCAGGAATATTCAGATTAGCTGGATAGTAAGACTGCAATAAGAAATGATTCCTTTTGGTAAAGTGTGTGTGTGTGTGTGTGTGTGTGTGTGTGTGTGTGTGTATGTGTTATGGCTAAAGTCCAAATAGAGGCTGTGATCAAAAACAGAAAAATAAAGATAAATAGTACCATCTTGATATGAAGTGTGAATGACAGGCATTTTCTTAGCCTAGACAAGACCATTGTTATTTGATTAAATCTATAAAGCTGTGAAATGACTGAATATGAATTGAATAATGTCACACATCAGGCATTAATCCAAGTTTGAACTTAACAAGAATATACTTTATACAAATTATGGAGAGTGAGGCAAACATGTATTTATAAAAATATGTATTTTAGATTCTGCCAATATAGAAAATAAATTGCTTGCTTAGTTTTCCTAATTAGTAAGGTGACACAACTCATATCTGTGATGATTATTGACTTTGAGATTCATATTCTTCAGACATTCCTCCATGGGGTATGCTTTGCTCTTGATAATCAGGAGTTTACCTGCCAGATAATGTATTAATTGTCAGCAACAGGCCTACTATGTAATTGAAATGTTAAACTGGAAGATAACATTTTGTTCGGTTTCTGGGAACTTCAATTATTGAGACTGTAAATATTAAGCCAGATGGTTAACTAACCATACTGACCGCTGTAATGGACTGAATATTTGCATCACCCCTTCTTCCCCCCAAATATGTACATCGAAACTCTAACCCTTAGTGTGATTGTATTTGAAGATACCACATCAAGGAAGTAATTCATGTTAAATGAGGCCACAAGAGTGGGGCCCTGATCCAATAGTAATGGAGTCCTTATAAAAAGAGATACAAGAAAGCTTGCATGTTCTCTCTGGCCCCTGTCCCTGCGCACATATGGGAAAAGTCCATGTAAGGACACAGTGAGAAGGTGCAAGAAGAAATCCTTCACCAGGAGCCAAATAGACTGACAATTTGATTTGGGACTTCTAGCCTTCAGAAATGTGAGAAAATAAATTTATGTTGTTTAAGCCACCCAGTCTGTTTTTTTTTTTTTTTTTTATGACAGCCGAAGCAGAATAATACCATAACCATTCACAAAAATAGAGGAAATAAAGAAAGGAGATAAAGAAATACTAAAAATACAGACTGATTTCTTTGATTATTTCTTAAAATAAATCGCATAAGAAGATCAATTATTCATTCTGAGATAAATATGGAGCAAGTGAATAATTATTACCAATATTGAACACACCATTAAAAAAAGAATTCTTACTATAGAAGGAATAATTTTATATGAACTTTTTGCCTCAAATACAAGTGTACATGGGGGATCCTAAAAAACCTGGATTTATTTTTTGGAGGGTGGACTCCTTTTAGTACAGACTGTCCTCACTAGATAAGTGTTCTAGGAACCCATCGGCATCAGCATACCAGCTAGCATTGTTGTGAGAGGATGTGTTCAGCCTCAATGAATTATTATTATTATTTTTTGAGATTCTTTTAACGGGTGTGCCTATTTCATGATGGGTGATTTATGAGTACACCTGTCCACACTGCACTGAGTGTTCAGCAGTTTTTGACCAAAAAGCATGGTCCTTGTGCCACACCCTTCCTATTCACATGATCTTGCCCCAAGCACCTTTTTTTTTTTTTTTTTGGTTTCCCTGGATGAAAAATGTCCTCAGAGGGAAATGTTTTGCCGTTGTGGAAGAGGTGAAACAAAAAATGACAGAAGCACTACAAGGTATAAAAATCGACAAGTTCAAAAACTGTATTGAGCAGTGGAAAAAGCACCTCCATAGGTGTATTGCATTAAATGGAGGGTGCTTTGAAAGTGATGGAAGTTTAAATATGTAAGAATAAATGCATATTTTGTTATAAATAAATTCCGGGGGGATTTGGGTCCCCCTTACATAACAGTTATTACGTAATATTTTGTGACAAGGGTTTCTCTTTCTATTATTATTTTTTCTTCTACTGGATTCCAACCCCTTTGGAGCCAATAACACTATTTTTGCCTGTATTTATACCTACATCCACATCTATGCCTAATACAGGCTTAATGACAGTCCCGAGTTTTCATTTCATGAATATATATTGATTGATTCATAGATTTAAAAGGTAGCATATCACATTATATTTGTATTATCCATTTTCTTGCCTATATATCTACCAGGCTACAAATTCCTTGAGCGTAGGGACTGTGTTTTTTCATTATGTAGTAGGTATTCAATAAATAGCTACTGAGTGTAAATAAATGACATAATAAATCAAACTGAAAACAGGAAGCTGTGAGTTGAGTGTAAGAGACTTTTTTCTTGAGTGGAAAATTAATTGTGAAAATGTCTCTGCAGTGGGAAGCCATTGTCATTAGAGACTTTAACAAGGAAACATGGAGAATTCTAAATACTTACAAAAGTGCCGGAAGAAATTAAAAAGTTGAGATTCTGTGTTAAGGAGGCTTTCAAACAGATAATTTTCTTGATATACTGTAGAGCCATATAGATTCAGAAAAAGATAAAGTAACACTGAAACTCCAAAAAAGGGATATATGTATAAACTTCTTATATATATGAGCTCATGGTATCCTTGTCTATATATGTCTCTCTCTATATTTAGACAACGAAGCTCATTGCCCTTATTTTGAAGTATTTACAAAACATAATTATTTCTGTTTAATCTATTTAAAATACCTTAAAAAGCTAAAGAAAAAGTTGCTGTATAGCTTAGGAGTCTATAAAGGTTCTGACAAATATGCTTTCCTTTTTAATTGTCCAACACCAAATGCATGACCTTTGTCCATCTTGAAGCATCTGTTCTTTGACTATGTTTTGCTCAGAGAGTACCAACAAAGATAAACATACCTAATAGCCTTCTGTATGCAGTACCAGCTAAAGACAATAGTAACCGCAAAACAGTGAGACACCTTAGATCCCCACATCACCCAGTGCTTTAGAAAAATTTCAAGGACAAATGTACTTGGCATTGAATTTAGGTTTGAATGGAAGTAACTACTCTTTCCTGAGTAGCAGCTTTGAAGAATAATTAGGAAGCACTAGAACAAAAATCTTATTTTATAAAATCCTTGCTTTGGTCATGCAACACGTCAATGTAAGTGAGAAACAGCTTATTTTAAAGGAAAAAAGAGTAAAAAGAACTGAAAGGAGAGACTGGAGCTGAAGGAGCGGAAAAGGAGGAAAAGAAAGAAACAGCAAAAATCAGGATTCGATTAGAGTATGCCAAAGGTCAAATTATGTTTAATAACCTTTCTAATTTTATGAGGTATAAATATGATGATAGTCATGTCATGACATCATTTAGCCCTAGAATTGAAGGAGTGCTTGGTCATTTAGATAATGGAGCCCGGGATGGTAATAGGATGAAACAGATAGTGCAGGGTGACAGGTTAGTTCTTTTAGGATCATAGGCTCCTTCCTAGTGCTGCATAAAAGGGATTATTATATTGGCTTTCAGAAGTATCTTGACATTTCCATTAAAATCATGATTTTGACAGGTTTATGTATTCAACTTTTATCATTTGCATGGGATTGAAACTTGACATTAAATATCCTCAGACCAAATGCATTTTAAACATCATGCATGCTTGCATATTTATGTGTGTACACGGTAGATGCTTCATATAAGCCTACACAATCCATATCTATTTTTAATAGTTCTTATACTTTTATGGTTTTTACTGAATTCTTCATTACTTTGTTAAATGTTAGATAATCTACCTAAAAGACGAAAAATATTTGAAGAGTTTGAATGAATGTGGTCTGCATGATAAGCCATAATTTTGGTAATAACCAGGATACTTGCTGCTCAAAGAGCTAAGCATTCCAGGCTTTAAGTACAAGTCTTTTTGACTTGATAAAGGCTTTTATATCATTTTAATGTGTTATTAAATATTTTTCATGCCTTCTGACTTTTGTTTTTCAAGGGCTATGTATGTTAATTAAAGCCATCAAATTTTATTTAAAGTCCCCAACATTGACTTAATATCACTTATCAAGTTACTGTTTATGCTCTTGCCACTAAAGGTGTTGTCAAAGGACCAGAAAAGTTGGCACCATCTGGGGGCTTGTTCAAAATGCAGAGTCTCAGGCCCCATGTGAGACTTACTAAATCAGACTCTTTTTTTTTTTTTTTAACAAAATGCCTAGTTCATTCCCATGCACACTAAAGTTTGAAAAGTTCTGGTTTAGACAATGCTCAAAACAAAAACAAGCAAAAAGTTCTGAAAGTTATTCTGGGATTGTATCTTTTAAAATTATCAATATATTTAGAAATAATTAATGACCAAAATTTTGGGCCTTTTACTGGAAGTTTGATGTCATGTGTAGACCTATCAAATCCTTGCTAGTGTAGCATGCCATTTCTAGTGCTATAAAGCCCCCTGTAGCAGGGGCAACAAACTGGCCCTTGGACCAAATCAAGATCATAGCCTGTTTTTATATGGTTTGTGCACTATGAAAGGTTTAAATCTTCTTAAATGCTTGACAAAGTCAAAGGAAGAATAATATTTCATGGCACATAAAAATTATACAAAATTCAAATTTTAAGGTCTATAAGTACATTTTGGATAATTTACTTATCATCAGTGGCTATAATGGCGCAATTGTGTCATTGTAAGAGAGAACATATACCCTATAAAGACAAAGATATTTGTCATTTGGCCCTTTACAGAAAAAAAATAGTGAAATCCCACTCAACAATATAGGTGTGTACGTGTGTGTGTGTGTGTGTGTGTGTGTGTGTGTGTGTGATAACAGTGTTAAGCATGAAGCCACTTAGTTAAATGAAAGCATTCAATGTTCTTTAAAATTTTGGATGCTCAAGATAGATGAATAGAGAAATACATACATACATTAGAAATTATTTTTATTGTGTTTACAAATATGTAAATGAAAAGTTTCATATCATCCATATACATCCTTAACATACTATATTGTTAAATTTTTAGAATAGTATATGCCTTGGCCTATTTTGTGCTGCTATAACAGAATACTTGAGAATGGACAATTTATAATAAAGATAAATGTATTAGCTCACAGTTCTGAAGGCTAGAAAGTTCAATATCAAGATGCTGGCATATGGCAAGGGCCTTCTTGCTGCACCATCACATGGAGGAAGGCAAGAGGACAAGAGACCAAAAGTGGGTCAAATTCACCCTTTTACAGCAGCACCAATCCCATGCATAGAGTGGAGTCCTCACCTCTTAATACTCTTACAATGACAGTTACATTTCAACATGAATTCTAGAGGGGACAAACATTCAAGCCACAGCATTATTATAAGAGGACTTAGAATAATATTTAAATCATAGGGGCACAACTTAGGAAGAGAATATGCTAGGTAGCCTTGTGGAAGAAAAATCTCCCTTTATATTTACTGAATTTTAAAAATTAGAAAAAAGTTTTTGTGAAACATTCTTTAGAACCTCTGATTTTTCTAGTTTAGAGTGGGTGCTTCAATTGTTTTCTGTTTTTTCCAGAGTGGACATACTCAAATTGCCCATTTCCATGGGGATTTGACTAGTGGTAACAAAACCTTTCTAGGACATGGACACAAAGCTAAAATAGAAAGAACTTGTTGGTGAGAGGCAAATATCTATCCCCAAACTAATGAGTTTCAATCTAAAGGGAAGAAGGAACAGCGATCGTTCAGGCAGTTGTATGTAAAGTACGGTAGCAGATTAAAAGACAGCAATGACAGAAAATGAAAATAATAGAACAACTAGTACCATACTCTATGACTTAGGAAAAGACAAAGGACCTTAAAAGCCCGTGAAGGCATTACTATATTATGGCAGAATATAATGATGGCTGTTCATAATGATAGCTCTGAGTTATCAAGAGAAGAGACTTGGTATTCTATGTTTAAAATAATAATCATCATCATAAAACAATGCAATGCTTGACATATTTTAAAGGGTTTCCATCAAAGTGCTTAGCTGTAAACTTTACTGCTAGAGAGATGGTTTAGTTATCTGGAATATTTGAATATGTGAAGATCTTCACCAACCATGTTGATGTGAGATATCACTATTCTAAAACAATGGCTAGAAATAGATTCCTGTACTCATTTATACTAGGAGGATCAGCAGTCAGGGAAGAGAGGTTATCTTATAGGAGGGAGCAGAAGTACTCAGTGTGGCACGTGAGCACATAGTTTACTAACATACCTTTTAAACACTTTTGTATTCAATTTATTT
>CAUYQG010246193.1:0-10445 GCA_963574415.1 Tarsius wallacei | reverse complement strand
AATTCACTCAATGTACACTTATCAAGTACCTACTATGACTGTCAGGATTACCTAAGGTGAAAAGATTTATCACCAGTTTCTAAGGAAAGATGAAATTTTGTGCTCTCAAATAATAATAATAAAATTTAGCCAATTTTAAAGGTTGCCTAGTTCTGAGCATCAGGGAGGTATTTTTTTCTTTTGTTTTCTGGAAGAGATTGTGTAGGATTGATGTTGATTTTATATTAAACTTTTTGTAGAATTCTCCAGTGAAATCATCTAGATCTGAAGTTTCTTTTTGGGGGGGCTTTAAAAATTTTTAATTTCAAAATTTGACTTTAATTTCCTTAATAGTTATGGGACTATTCAAATTATATATTTTATGTTGGGTGAATTGTGGTAATTTGTGCTTTTCAAAGAAATGGTCTATTTCATCTAAGTTGTCAAATTTGTGTGCTGAGTTGTTCACAGTTTTCCTTTATTATTCTTTTGATATCTGCAGGGTTTTTGGTGATATTCCTTCTTTTAGTTCTGATATTGATAATTTATGTCTTCTCTTTTTCTTTGTCAGTCTTGCTAGATTAATTTCACTGATCTTTTCAAAACACCAACTTCCTGTTTCATTGATTTTTCTCTATTCTTCTTCTGCTTTCAAGTTTATTGATTTTTGCGCTTAACTTTCTTTCCTTCCTTCTGCTTACTTTGGAATTATTTTGACCTTATTTTTCTAGTTTCTTGAAGCTTTTTATTCTATAGGAAAATATGGCTTTAGTTTATCATATATGTATGTGTTTTACTAAATTCAGTGCAGTCATGTGCCACAGAGTGATGTTTCAATCAACCATATGTATGGACCTCATATACAATGGTGGTCCCATAGAATTATAATGGAGCTAAAAAATTCTTATCACCTAGTGACATCATAACCATACAAACGTTATCGTGAAACACAATATTCATGTGTTTGTGCAATGTTGGTGTAAACAAAATCCACTGTGTTGTCAGTGGCAGAAAAGTCAAGCACAGACAACTACGTACAAAACACAATGTGATAATAACAGCAAACTCTTACTGGTTTACATATTTACTATATTATACTTTCTATCCTTATTTTAGAGTGTAGTCCTTCTACCTCTTTTTTTTGAGTCAGAGTTTCACTCTGTCACCCAGACTGGAGTGCATTGGCATGGTCACGGTTCACCGCAAACTTGAACTTCTGGACTCAAGCTATCCTCCCACCTCAGTCTCCTGGGTAGTTAGGACTATAGTCATGCCCCCAAGCCCAGCTAATTTTTAACAAATTTTTTGTTTTTTGTAGAGATGAGGTATCACTATATTGCCCAGGCTGGTCTGGAACACCTGGGCTCAAGTGATCCTTCTTGAACTCCCAATGTGCTGGGATTACAGATGTGATCACCTCACTTGGCCTCCTTCTATTTATTAAAAAAAAAAAAAAAAGGCTGGCATGGTGGCTCACATCTGTAACCCCAGCACTTTGGGAAGCAGAAGCAAGGAATTGCCTGAGTCCAGGAGCTCAAAACCAGCCTGGGCTACTTAGTGAGACTTCATCTCTACAATAAATAAAAAAATAAGTCAGGCATGGTGGTGTGAGCCTGTAGTTACAGCTACTTGGAAGACTGAGATAGAAGGATCACCTGAGTCCAGTAGGTGAAGCGTACCACTGCACTCCAGCCTGGGTGACAGAGTGAGTGAGACTCTGACAAGAAAATAAACAAACAAACAATAAAAATAGATAAAAGCTTACAGAATAAAGATATAAAGAAAAACATATTTTTGGATAGCTGTACAATGTGTTTGTGTTTTAGCTAAATGTTATCACAAAAAAGTAAAAAAAGAAAATTTATAAAGTAAAAAAGCTACAATAAACTACGATTAATTCATATTGAAAGAGTTTTAAAATAAATTTAGTAGAGTCAGACAGTAACTAACCTTGTTTACCTGTTACTTGTGGCAGGAGTTCTGAAATCAGAAGTCTAAGTGCACAGTGTTTATAAGGTCTGCAGTAATGTTCAGTAATGTCCTAGGCTTTCACATTCACTCACCACTCACCGACTCACACAAAGCAACTTCCAGTCCTGTAAGCTCCATGCATGGTAAGTACCTTATAAGGGTAGGTTCTTTAAAAATATATATTTTGTATGGTATTTTACTGTAATTTTTTTCTATGTTGAGATGAGCTTAGATGCGCAAATACTCACCATTGTGTAACAATTGCCTGAAGTATTCAGTACAGTAATTTGCTTTACAAGTTTACAACCTAGGAGAAATAGGCTATACCATGTAGATTTGTGTAAGTATACCCTATGATGTTCACATAATGGTGAAATCATCTAATGATACATTTCTCAGAACATATCTCCATTGTTAAGTGATGCTGACTGTATATAGATGAGATATTACCAATATCTAATTATCTAGTAACTGATTATCTAATAACTATGTACTTTCACATAGTACATATAACATGCTTTCCCAAAATTTTTGTGAAGCCATCTACATGCACCTGAAAATAATAGTAAAACTCACAAAACTATGTGTGAATTAAAAAAAAACCAGTCAGTTGTAGCTGCTATATCACCAGTGTGCTTAGAGATGCCAATCATGTCTTATACCAGTAACAGGAGCAAATCATCAATGTTTTTTTCTGCTGCTCTAAAATTTTCCCCTAAGCAGTAACCAAGCAGTGGAAAATCCCCAGCATTAGGGTTCACAGAGGAAGTGTACCAGTCACTAGATTTATCTTTCATTGGTGTGTTTCCAGTAATAAATGGCTCTCAGAACAACATCGAATTCGAGTGTGAAAAGGCCCAGCTGCATCAAGACCAAAGTGTGGCTCAAAAGGGATGACTGGCATATTTTCTTCTTATATTTGAATTGGTGTTCATTTGAAATTACTTGGTGTGTTTTTAAGAGGCACACAACAAACCACCCAACTGAATTTTAATTTCATACAATTCAGACCCTACGAGGAAACTGGGACCCAGAGTGATGGTGTGACTTGTCCAAAGTCATTCACCTGGGTCTCAGAAGTGCCTGAGATCAGATTTCTTGGCTCTATTCCACCATTTAGTCAACAAATATTTATTGATTGCCTACAATATGTCAGAAACTATTCTAGGTGGTAGGATGCAAAAGAAAAAATATCCTTGACCCCAAGGAACTAGCAGAGGAAGAATCATAATAAACAATTAATGTATTAACAAAGTAAATTAAGTAGTATGATAGGTGGTGATAAGTACTATTTTAAAAGAAAGTAGAGAAGAGAAAGAGGAATTGGATGCTGGCAGGGGTACAGTCTCTGAAAAGGGGAAATTTAAGGTGAATTCTAAATAGGGTGGTTGGGCAGGCCTCTTTGAAAAGACTTGGAGAAGTTAGCCTGGGGGTAACTGTGTGAGAGAGAACATTTCAGCAGAGGATAGAGTCAGCACAGAGACCTCACAGCAAATGTGCACCAGAACAGCCTTTAAGATGAGTCTGGTATATTTGAGGGACAGACATCACCTATCACACTTTCCACAACATGTCCTCCATAAATCACAGAACCATAGACTCTAAGAATTGAAAAAACCCTAACAATTGTGCAGTTCAACCTCCTAGCCAAAGCAGGGATGTTCAACACAGCAGCATAGATCCATATTTGTCCAGGCTTTGAATGAATGCCTCCAGGTCGTGAGCTCACTAGCTCATAAAAGCAGCTCATCCCTTTTTTTTTTTTAGCCACTTCCTGTGGTTAAAAAGTCTTGCCTTATGTTGAGCTGAAATCTGCCTCCTTCTGCTTCACCCTGTGATTCCATCCCTACTCTGTGAAGCAGTACAAAATCCCTCCCTTCAACCAATGTGTATGATTATTTTGGCTATAGATACCCTGGAGACAGTTTGTCACAGAGGCAAGGTTATGAACTCTGAAGTTAGGCAGGACTGGGTTCAAAACCACTTATCAGCTATGTGACCTTGAGCAAGTTATTTCATCCCCTCAAGCTCTGGGCTCTCATCCCAGAGTGTTGGGTGCATTAGAGACTATACATGCGCTCAATAAATGGCAGTTGTTGGTATATTTTTTATCTGCAGAGTGACATCTTTCACTTTTATTCTGTCTCCAGTTCTTAGTGTATATGGCCCTTTGAGGAAAGCTAATTTAGATTCAGAAAGTCCCTAAATGCTTCCCACTTGTTTTCTTGATACACTGACTGACCTTAAGGAAAATAAAGTGACCTGCCCATCACAGATCATCTGTGATGGGAAGCACATAAACCAGACAGTAACTAGCCTTGTTTACCTGTTACTTGGGGTAGGAGTTCCTAAATCAGAAGCCAAAAGTCAGTGAAGAAGAAAGTCTAACGGAGAGAAAATGCTTCAGAGTAAACTTGCCGGGTTCTAGCACATGCTAGCAGAAAAAGGCAAGCAGCACATCTAGACACACAGACGTTGAGTCAGAAGCACAGGCTATCTTCTCAGATGCACAGAGCAATGTCCCGCCCACTGGAAGGCCTTGGGGCCACTGCTGCCACTCAGCTTCTTCCAGGAACTCAGGTATGAAGGTCATTGAGCCACTTTAAGAGACAGTCTCTTAACAGTGGCTATGCAGTAAAAGTTTACACATCTGCAAATAAACAGGAGAAGCAATCACCATTCACTGGGTGCCACCTGTGTGCTAGGCACTATGTATTATAAAGGTTATCTCCCCTGAAAACATAACATGCCTGATACAATGGAACCTTGGTCAAACTGTCCCTCTAAGAAGCAGCAGCAACCAGCAGCATGGAGAAAGAATGACCACTCCACCACCTTCTCCCCAAACCCTCTCCAGTCATCTCAACTCTTCTTTCTTGGGAAGGTTATCAAAATCAGTAGAGCAAGGCTGAATTCAGACAGGATTAAATCCACACAATCTGGTATGAATGGATGTGGAAAACATTTGCCATGCTTAAATATCTTCTTTGAAAGATAACACAGGGTTTAAAAGAATCACTCTAGAACTCTCCATGCAGCATATATGAATTGTGAAGTCACCAAGCAGTGAGGTGCAAATATGAACCTCATTCCATTTTTATCTCTGTGTGAATGTTCCTTTGATTAGTCCCCATATCTGCCCAGTAAAATGACAAAAAATGACAGTAAAATGGAATTCAGGACAGCTTAGCTAACCAAGATCAACCTTGTAAATTTTTTAACCTCCTTTAACTATAATACAATCTCTCTTCAGTATGTATTCAGTCAAGGGCAGGCATTATGATCATCATTATCAGTTTTCATCTAGTTCGATACTCTCTCTAAGCTTTGCTCACTCTTTCCTCCTGCCTGAGACTTGAGCTCCCCGAGGCCCTCACTCTGACAATTCCTGGCAGCTTCAACCTCAGAAAGACAAGGGAGGGCACCTGGCTGAATGTGGGTGATGGTGAGGTTTGCATTTGGTTTGTGGTCAGTCCTCAGCTGCCTCCAGTCCCTCTGTGCTTGTGTGTTACAAGCTCTACCGTGTGATGCACGTGTCCAAAAGCTCTCCACAGCTTTGAGCACAGACACTCCTAAAGAAATGTACTTCCTTCCCTTCATCCCAGGAACCTGTCTCTAGTCATTTCTATACTGATCCTTCGTTAGGCCACACTGGCCAGCTTCTGTGCCCCACCAACTTCTAAAGCTCATGCTGAGCCCTTGGAAAGCTCACACATCCTTGCCACACCCCACAACGGAATGTGGGCTATCCCCAGACACTTCTCCCCTGTCTCTCAGTGGTACTGGCTGGCACCAGCTCTCCAGAGGGCTCCAGAAGAGAAACACACACCAGTTCTATCGTCCAGAATGACTTCTTCAAAACTCACTGGATGGATTCTTTTGGTGCCCCTAACTCAAGATTGGGTAGGTCCAGTGCCTGCTTTCTTTCATAAATCTGGAAGGCTCCACAAACTCTCACTTGTCCCCAAAGACCCAGTCTCACATTCTTCCGCTCCTTTGTACATATCTTGGTAGCAAAGTCACAAATCAGATCTTCTGGTTTGCTCAAATGAATTTTGCTCAACGCCTGGCAAGGTCTTCACTGACCCTGGCCATTAATAGCCTAGAGTCTTTGTTCTTGGCAGTCATGATGGAGTGGCGGGATGAGGGGAGTGATGACAAGGAAGGAAAAAGAACCCATGCTTTGGGTCTTGACTCATTGCCATATGGAAATACTGAGTATGTTCCTCCATTTCATATACCTGCACTCTCCCCTTCCGCAGGACACGTAGCTGCTCTACTCATCATGGGTACGAACTCTAGAAACACGGCATGTAAAAAGGACTTCAGAGATAATTTAGTCCAATTTCCTTAATTTGCAGTTAAGAAAATTAAAATCTATATGCATAAAAATATGAAAATTTTATTTTCTCCCATAGCTTGTTCCTTTGTGCCAGAAATTCTGGAGCAGTTTAAGTGTAAGGAAATAGGCGCCAGCTATTTCAATACAACCTACAAACTCAAGGTAATTAAAATTATGGACAGAATATTTCAAGCTGTGCTTTTAAATGGATTATTTCCAAGTTTCTGGGAAAAAAATCTTTATATTAAAAGAATTTTTCTGAGTGCTGCATTTCCTTTTGAAGAAAGTCTTAATTTGGCTGATAGGAGTAGAAAAAAGTACTTGAAAGTCAGACAGCTTCTTAGGGACATCGCTGTCCTCCTATTAGGAGAGACGTTTCTAATAGTTGAGTGGTGGTTTATTAGTCAGGAGGTGTGGATTACCTTTATGTGTCAACTTGGCTAGGCTATGGCACCCAGATATTTGGTTAGATACCAGTCTAGATGTTGTTGTGAAGGCACTTTTTAAAAAGATATAAGTAACATTTAATTTTAATTCAGCAGACTTTGAGTAAAGAAGATTATCCTCCAAAATGTGAGTGGACCTCATCCAATCAGTTGGCAAAACTGAGAAAAAAGACTGAAGTCCCAAAAGAGGAAGACATTCTGCCTCCAGACTGCCTTTGGACTCCAGTTGCAATGGCAATTCTTCCATGGGTCTCCATGGTGCTGGCCTGCCATGCAGAATTTAGATTTACTAGCCTCCATAATAGTATAAGCCAATTCCTTAAAATAAATCTCTTATAGAAAGAAAGAAGGAAGGAAAGAAAGATATATTGATTTTATATATATATAGAGAGATATGGTATATAATATATATAATTTACACATACCGTAGTATATATGCATAGAGATATTATATGCTATATCTATCTTTCTATACATTATCTTTCATCTTTCATCTATCCATCTATCTATCTGTCTGTCTATCCATCCATCTATGCATCCTATTGGTTTTGTTTCTCTGGAGAACCCTAATAGAGGGGGTGTCATAGTAACTTGATCAATTAATTTTATCAATTTAAACTTGATCACTGAATCCAAGAATGGTTCAACCCTGTCTATTCTCATCACCTGGAGAGACTTGGCCTTCCCCACAAGGCCACAATGGGAGGTAAAAATTATTAAGACTGAGATGTACGACCTGGCCAGGTAACCCTGGGCAGTACAGGATTCCCAGGAAAACTTGAAAATCATGACTCATCTGTCTCCCTGTGTGCCAACGGGACCTTCAGGCCAACAGAGGTTTCCCTGATAAGCTACTGACTCTGAGAAGGAAAAGCCAGGGCATTCATAATATAGGCCCAGGGTTAGGGTCTTCTCTGTTCAGGGTCTATTTATCCTCCCAAGGATTGAAATAAACTAGCACAATGTAGTAAGGACATTCCAGTCTTATAGAAACAAATATGACATTTTGGGGAGCTCCATCTATTGCTTTCTCTGTTTTTTTGAGGTACAGTGTTGGAGTTTTGACCTTCTGTTTCACAAGTGGCTTATTCATACCTGCCTGGAATTTCCAGGTTTAATGAAGAGAAGGCAGAATTGGGAACTGAGGGGACAGGCACAGAGTTGCTCTGTGCTCTGGACGTGAAGACCATTTTGTTTTGAACTTTAGTGATGCAGAAAGTGTCAGAAGGTGGGGTTGGCATTCTTTCACAGGTTCAGCAATGTTGGGACCAGTGTCCCTGTGATTCTTTTGACCTTTCATCCATGATCACAAAGTGACTACTTCTATTTTAGGCCTGACTTTCACTTTTAAGGCAGGAAGAGAGATACAGGGCCACAACAGCAGAGAAACAAACACTCTCTGAAACCCCCAGCAGATAGCTGTGTATGTTTTATCGGCCAGATCTTAGACTCCCAGCTACTCCTAGATGCATAGATGCAATGGACACTGGGAAAACATTTAGCTCTCCCCATATCTATAGTAGAAGGAAAAGTAATTTTTTAGTCTACCAGTATTTGATATGAATAAGAAACATGTATTTCTAAAGTGATGTGATAAAGTATTTTTGCAGATTTTGGAAAAAAATATTATATGATATAACCCTGCCAAAATAAATGTTGCTTTTAAGGCCACCACATAGGTCAGAGTTTTCAAAATTGTGAGTTATAAAATTCGTTTAGTGGGACTCAACTAAGAGGAGGAGAAGGAAAAGGAGGAGGAGGAGGAGAAAAAGAGATGGAGGATGAGGAAGATGATGAATAAATGGAAAATAATAATAGAAACTATCAGGGTGAAACTTCTGTGTCAGTTAGATGCTTTTCTCACTCTTGGTTGCAGTTAAAAGAGTTTGAAAGCTATGTTATTAAAAAAAAGAGAAAGCTATGTTATATGGATTAACACGTTTTAAATAACCTTTGCACACATGGTTTAGCATAGCTCTGACCATAACAGAGTTTATGCATCTTGGAACTTGCTTCCGCACTCATTTAGAATCTTTATTCTTCGCAACTTCTCTGGCCTCTTCTTCCAGTGTGATTCTCCTGCTTAATAAACTGCTCGATCCTGCTGCTTCCCCTCCACTTCTCTCTTTCCTTGAACAGTCAACAACCTGGAGCTGAATAGCCTACATTCACAACATCTATTTCTCCTAGGAGATTGGCTTCTACTCCTCCCCCGCCCCAACACTTCTGTCTCTGTTCTTTCATACACACTCTCAAAAGGTCAACACTGATGTCTTTAATGTCAAGTTCAGTCTTTCCTGGCCGGCCAAAGTTTTTCATCACTTTACTAAAGTGTGTGTGTGTTTTTTGGACCATCCTTTCCTTGAAACTCTCTCCTTCCTCCCTCCTCCTGATAGCCTTTTTCTCTTTCTTCTATCAACTTTGTGTCTTCCCATCCTTTCAACCTGGGAAAACGTCCACAGGTCACAGACTTCTGCTCTCTACTTTCTTCTTTTGTGATCTCTGTTTCTCTGCTTCTCTCCTCCCCTTCCCTCCCCTCCCCCCTCTTCTCCTCCCCTTCTTTCCTTTCCTCTCTCTAAGTCTCTCTTATAGATACAAATATCATCATTTTTATGCGAATATATTTCCAATTCAAATCTCTCACTCCTACTCTGTACTCCGTTCTTGAAAGGCTTGAACTCAGCATATGTGAAGTGAGATAAATCATTCAAAACTGACTTTCCCTACCAATTTCTCTCTCTCTGTATATAAGACAACAATTCCAGTGACCTAGGTAGGCATTATCAAAGCCATCTTTATCTCCTTGCCCTCTTTTATCCTTTACATCTTCCTCAAAAAGCAGCCCCTTGCCATGGGACACAGAGCATTTCTACTTGCCACGTAACCTAGGCTCTGATGGTGTGAAATCAGTTGAGGTAGCAGGGAGGCACGACCCCACATTTTTCTCAGTGAAGCTAAGGCTTAATTCCTTGGATTTACTTTTTTGAAGAGAGACATTCTTTTTTAAGTCCCATTTGTAGAATTCATTATTTTTTTTAATGAGAAAGCATGAATTTTTTTATTCCATTAAGCATTTATTTTCAAAATTTAAATCAGTGCCGAGAGGCATTAAATATGTAAGTTATTAATCTCCATTTAAGAAACAATTTGGCAATATTTCTAAAGAGCCATAAAAACATTTATACCATTTTGACATAATAATAAAAATTCTAAGAAAATAAAAGGCTAGAATGCAAAGGTGTTCATTACAGAGCTATGGGACAATAGAAAGGAACCTAACAGCGAAATAACAGGAGAATGGCTTAGCAAATTATGCTTAAGAAATGATTAATTTCATTAGATGTGATGGAGCCATTAAAAACGATAATTACAAAAATTACGTAGCAGCCTGGAAACATACAGAAAAAAAGAGTATAAATTGTATTTCTGCTATGATTACAGCTATGTTAAAATTAAGCATGCATTTTGCCAAGAACTAGAAAGAAATGTGGAAGAATAGTTTATTTTAGTGTGGTAGAATATGAATCATTTCTTTTTTTTTTTTAATTTTCTTTTATTTCTTTTGTTTTTTTTAATTATAAAGATGTGAGGTACAATTCAGGGTTAGGTATACAAACGTTGATTATGCAGTTACCCTTGTTGATGAGGTATGCCCCTCCCTCCCCTAGCAGTTTCCCTCAACTGCCAATCCTACCCCCCATCCCCTG
>CAUYQG010246190.1:0-18153 GCA_963574415.1 Tarsius wallacei | reverse complement strand
CATTAATTTTTTTTTTTTTTTGAGTTGGAATCTTATTCTGTCACCCAGACTGGAGTACAGTGGCTGCTCCCGGCCACCGCAGCCTCGACCTGTTAGGATCCGGCGATCGTTCCACCTCAGCCTTCCAAGTAGCTGGAACTACAGGTGCGCGCTACCACACCCAGCTAATTTTTGATTTATTGTAGAGATGAGGTCTCACCAAGTTGCCCAGGTGGGTCTTGAACCCGCGGGCTCAGGCAATTCACTCACCTCAGCCTCCCAAAGCGCGGGATTACAGGCTGAGCCACTGAGCCCGGCTATGTTTTCACATTATTAACTGAAGAATGAAGGCTCTATTCTCCACCCTGTCTTGGCTAGTGAAACACTTGTCATCCAGTCTATCCGGGGCAATGAGCGACTGAGATTCCTAAAGAAAACACGGAAATCGGCAACCAGAGAGGGGACAGTTGGGGTGAGTTTTGCATGGAGATGACAGAAGACCATGTAGAGGTCAGACAAGTAGATGCCTCAGCATACGGAGGGGACACTGAACCCGTATCTGCTAGAATATGTCTTTCTCCAATGACTGCGATACACACTTCACTGGGTTGGGTCTTCAAACAGGATTGTTAGTGTAAATGACTTCCAGCATATATAAGCTTAGTATACCTTCCAAATGTGGGAGCCTAGAAGACCAAGGGAGAGAGCTGTCTTAGCCAAGCACAGGAATACATTTTACTTAATGAGTTAAACACTTAAAAGTCAAGGAATTGATTTTCAACAAGGGCGCCAAGACCATTCAATGGGAGAAAGAACAATCTTTTAAACAAATGGTCCTGAGAAAACTAGATGTCCACATCCAAAAGAATTAATTTAGACCCTTACCTTATGCCATACACACACGAAAAAAGTCAAAATGGATCAAAGACCTAAATTTATAAGCTAAAACTATAAAACTTTAGAAGAAAACATAGGGGCAGATCTTCATGACCTTGGATTTGCCAATGGTTTCTTACTTATGATACCAAAAGTACAGGCAACAAAATAAAAATAGATTTATTGGATTTTATTAAAATTAAAAACTTTTGACCAGGCTCGGTGGCTCAGCCTGTAATGCCAGCACTTTGGGAGGCCTAGGTGAGTGGATTGCCTGAACCCGCAGGTTTGAGACCAGCCTGGGCAACTTGGCAAGGACTTGTCTCTACAATAAAATAAAATAAAATAGAAATTAACTGGGCGTGGTAGCGCATGCCTATAGTTCCGGCTACTTGAGGCGGAAGGATCCCCGGAACCTAACAGGTCGACTCTGGGGTGGTGGTAAGCATGCCACTGCACTTCAGCCTGGGTGACAAAGTGAGAATTCAACTCAAAAAAAAAAAAAAATTAATGTGAAAACATGACAGAGTTCCTGACACATGTTAGGCATTGGGAATTTGGATGGGAAAGGAGACATTGCAGAGAGGTTTGCTTCTTCTTCCCGAAAGAGTGAGAAGACTTTTCTCCACAATTGTAAATCTACATCTGCAAGTCCAAAAACTTACTGAACATTTTCACCTCAATATCCTTCTTCCATTCCAGACTCAGTGTGTCTAAAGCCAAACTCATCATCTTCCTCTTGACATCCATGTGGGGCTCTTATTCTCCAGGCATCAAGACCGCAAACCCTGGAGCCATCTTGAATTCTTTTCCCTCATGCATTACATTTGTTCATTCTTCCCTCATATATCTACACTTATTCCATAATTCTCATTCCCACTAGATCAGGACCTTGAAATAATCTCCTAAATGGCCTCTGTGCTTCAATTTACTCTTCACATCGCAGATTGTTCGGTTCATGTTACCTGCTTGAAAACCTTACAGTGACCATTCTTTACTTATAGGATAAAATCCAAAGACTCTGCATGGCCCTCTGGACCTTCCTTAATCTGGATCCAGCCTATCTTTCCAGCCCTATTTAGCAACCTCCCCATAGTGATCTTCAGCTCTAGCTGGATTGGTTATTTAGTTTTCCCCAGTCACACCTTGCATGCTTTTCTGCCATTTTGCTTCTTTCCTTATGTTGTTCCCATACCTGTGATGCCTTTTCTTCCATTGCTATCAAAATCTTATTCAACCACCAAGTCTCACCCATTCCCTACATTCAGTCTTTTGGGAATCTCAAGAGGAGTCCCAGATTGGGCACAGTAGCTCACGCCTATAATTCCAGCACTTTGAGAGGCTGAGGTAAGAGGATTGCCTGTGTTCACGTGTTCGAGACCACCCTGGGCAACTTGGTGAGACCTCATCTCTACAATAAATCCACAAAAGTTAGCCAGGCTTGATGGTACACGTCTGTAGTTTCAGCTACTTAGAAGGTTGAGGCGGAAGGATCGCCTGAGCCCAGCAGGTCAAGGCTGCAGTGGCCATGAACATGCCACTGCACTCCAGCCTGGGTGACAGGGTGAGACTCCAACTCAAAAAAAAAGAGAAGTCCCTACTAAATGGTGTTTCTCTTCTCTGCCCAGGCTGTGAACAATTACAGAAATAAACCAAAGAGTAAATACGGCTGCCAAGATACTAGCTTTGCTGGTAGAGGAGTACTGGGGACTTAATCCAGTGTGAGGGTCAAATGAGACTGGCATCCCAAACCAAAACAGAAAGCAGATCCACCCTGTCCTGAACAGTACTCGGTTCTGTCACTGCCTGGAGTACCTGCAAAGAACTCCTCACTCCCAAGAGGAGGAAGAGCTGGGACAAGTTCCTTTCCTAGGAAGAAAACACTGGGATGGGGAAAAGCCTTCCACACTCTCACGGTCTGTCCCTAAGAATAGATACCAGCTTTTTACTCTCTAATATCTTCCACATCCGCCCATTTCTCACCTCCAATGCTACCCTTTTCTGTTGCCTGGATGGTACAGCTGCCTATAGTTGATCTTTTGCAACTGCTTCAGAACCCTCCAATCAATCACTCCCCACACTGTGGCCAGAATCATGCTTGTTATAGATGAATCTGATCATCTCTCCTCTTATTAAATCCCTTTGGTAGATTATCATTGTTCTTGGGATCAAGAACCAGGATCTTACCTGGGTCCTCTAGCCTCAGAATGGTCTGGCTCCAGACTTCCCTCCTCAATCTTTTTTTGTTTTTTGTTTTGAGATAGGGGATCTTACTCTGTTGTCTATGCTGGAGTGCAGTGGCATGATCACGGCTCACTGCAGCCTCGAAATTCTGGCTCAGGGATCCTTCCACCTCAGCCTCTTGAGTACCTGGGACTGCAGATGCATGCCACCGTACCCAGTTAATTTTTAAATTTTTGTGGAGACGAGGTCTTGCTATGTTACCCAGGCTGATCTGGAACTCCTGGTTCAAGCGATCCTTCTGCCTTGGCCTCCTGAAGTGCTGGGATTACAGGCGTGAGCCACGGCACCCCGTCTCCCTATCATTTTTGCTCCATCTACATGGGACATTTTAAGTTTTTTTTTTTTTTTTTGATTTGGAGTCTTACTCTGTTGCCCAGGCTGGAGTGCAGTGACACGCTCACAGCCACCCCAGCATCGACCTGCTGGGCTCCGGAGATCCTTCCGCCTCAGCCTTCCAAGTAACTGGAACTACAGGCACGTCCTACCACACCCAGCTAATTTTTTTGATTTATCGTAGAGATGAGGTCTCGCCAAGTTGCCCGGGCTGGTCTCAAACCCATGGGCTTAGGTAATCCACTCACCTCGGCCTCCCAAAGTGCTGGGATTACAGGCTGAGCCACCGAGCCCAGCTGGGGCATTTAAAATTTTTTAAGCTTCCATGCTTACTCCTACTTCAAGAACTGTGCATGTGTTGTTCCTTGAGCTGTAAGGCCCACACTCCTCTCTCCTTTCTTTTTGGCCCAGTTAACTGCCACTCATTTACAGATACTGATCCTAACCCATTCCCTCCCACAGGGAAGTCTTCTCTGACCCCCATTTTTGTGTCCTCATAGGTCTCTCTACTTCCTTCACTCAATTTACTATGTGGTATTATTATATAATTGTGTGATCACCTGATTGATATCTGTTTTCCGTATAGGCTCTTACTGGAGCCTGGACCATGTCTGTTTTGCCCACCCTTTCCCTTCCTTCCTTTCTTTCTTCCTTCCTTCCTTCCTTTCTTCCTTCCTTCCTTTCAGCAGGATTTATTGAGAAGACAGAAAAGTTCCGACAGTGGGAGGGGACCCGAGGTGGTTGCCCCACACTTGTGTTTCTTAGCAATTAGCACAGAACCCAGTCCAGTCTTCCATGACACCCATAATTTTTTTTTTTTTTTTTTGAGTTGGCGTCTCACTCCATCGCCCGGACTGGAGTGCAGTGGCCGCTCCCGGCCACCGCAACCTCGACCCGCTGGGCTCCGGTGATCCTTTCGCCTCAGCCTTCCAAATAGCTGGAACTACAGGCGCATGCTACCACGTCCGGCTGATTTTTTGATTTATTGTAGAGATGAGGTCTCACCAAGTTGCCCAGGCGGGTCTCGAACCCGCGGGTTCAGGTGATCCACTCACCTCAGCCTCCAAGGCACGGGATTACAGGTTGAGCCACCGAGCCCGGCAACACCCAATAAATATTTATTGGCAAAGCAAAAGGTGGGTGGGCGCCATGGGTCATTCCTGTAATCCCAACACTTGAGGAGGCTGAGGCAGGGAGACTGCTTGAGCCCAGGAGTTTAAGACTAGCCTGGGCAATCCTTCCGCTTCAGCCCTCTGAGCAGCTGGGACTACAGCACAGTCTACTATGCCCAGCTAATTTTTGATTTTGAAATCCTATGGCACTTGAGATCCCATCACTCACTCACACAGCATTTCTGGCAAATGTCTGGGAGTGGCTAATTGCCACGTGTCATCTCTCCAGCTAGACCGTGAGTGGCTGTGGGCCAGGGATCACGGCTTCCATGCAGCTGTAACCCTCACAGTGCCTAGCCCAGTTCCCAACACTGTTGACATGTGCGCAGTAACAGTATATTCAAAGAATTAATAAAGATGTTGGTTTTTCTTTTCCTGTCTGTAGCAGTGTTGGTAGTAGTAGGAGGAAGTTACAATTCCCTAGTGCTTGGAAATGCAAGAGAGACTGTCTTTTATAGCATCGATCTAGGAAAAGATATTGGGATCTTGTGTCCTTTTATTGCAAGAACATTTTCTCTGCCAATTTGCTTGGCACAGCAAAGCCTTTTCTGTAAACACAGCAACTAGTTCTAATTTTATGCAAAAAAGGAAACTATAACCTAAAAGCTACATATCCACATGAAAGCAAATTGTTTTTTGTTTGTTTGTTTGTTTATTTGAGTAGGAGTCTCACTCTGTTGCCCAGGCTGGAGTGCAGTGGCACGCTCACAGCCACCACAGCCTCGACCTATTGGGCTCAGGCAATCTTTCCACCTCAGCCTTCCAAGTAGCTGGAACCACAGGCATGAACCATCAAACCCAGCTAATTTTATTGATTTATTGTAGAGATGAAGTCTCGCCAAGTTGCCCCGGCTAGTCTTGAACCTGTGAGCTCAGGCAATCCTTTCACCTTGGCCTCCTAAAGTGCTGGGATTATAGGCATGAGACACCGCGCCTGGCCAGCGAACTGTCTTTACTTATTTATTTGAGTTCTATTTTATCATATTTTGCTTGCTAATGATGATATATATTCTAATCACAACTGAAACTTTTCAGCTTGGAACTTTTCACTTATCGTAGTGTAAGATATGGGGGCGAGATGTCAGAAATGTGGAATTAGCAAATCTGAAGGAAAGATCTAGATAAACACTAGGTAGGGTCTGTCTACCGGAAAGTGCAGAGATCCTAGGACCACGTTAAGCAGTTATCTTGAGGCATGATTTTCTTTTTTTTTCTTTTCTTTTCCTTTCTCTTTTAAATGAGATAGAGTCTCATTCTGTTACCCAGGCTGGAGTGCAGTGGCACGATCCCGGTGCACCGTGGCCTTGACCTCCTGGACTCAGGCAATCCTTCCGCTTCAGCCCTCTGAGCAGCTAGGACTACAGGCACACTCTACTATGCCCAGCTAATTTTTGATTTTCTGTAGAGATAAGGTCTTACTATGTTGCCCAGGCTGGTCTCAAACTCTTAGGCTCAAGTGATTCTCCTATCTCAGAAGTACTGGAATTACAGGTGTGAGCCACCGTGCCTGGAAGTACCTCAGACATGATTTTCTGAGAGTGCTGAGTCAAAGATGAAATATGCAGACATTGCCTAAGGAGACCAGAAGATATTGGACTGGGAGGGGTGAAAAAGCAAATAACTGTAGATGGGGAGTGGTGGTTGCCTGGTGGAATGAAGAGAATGGTGTCAGGAACAAGGTGCAGTGAGGGCAAGGACCTTGCTGTGTAGTAAATCAAGCCCTTAAATTTGGGACATCTGTTGGAGATCCCTTTAATTCAGACTCAGCAGGAAAGCTGGGGGAGTTCCTCAAGTGTTCCAGGACAGACCATGAATGGTGGGCTTCTATTTCCTTCCTGCCTTTGAGATGCCTTACGATTTGGTTCTTCGCAGATGGTCAAAACTATAACAGACTTTAAGGAAGAAAGATACTAGATTACACATGGTGCTGTGGTTTGAATGTATGTTTCCGTCAAAACTCATGTTGAAATTCAACTGCCATTGTGATGATATTGGATGTGGGACCTTTAAGAGGTGTTTAGGTCATGAGGGCTCCACCTCAGAAATGGACTTATGCATTCTTGTGGGAGTGGTTCTGTCATCATCATGGGAGTGGGTCTGTCGTCTTGGGAGTGGCTCTGTTATGGTGGGAATGGGTTTGTTATTGTGGAAATGAGTTTGTCATCATGGGAGTGGGTTTGTTATCATGGGAGTGGGTTCGTCCTCGTGGGAGTGGGTTCGTCCTCGTGGGAGTGGGTTCGTCCTCGTGGGAGTGGGTTTGTCCTCGTGAGAGTGGGTTTGTCCTCGTGGGAGTGGGTTCGTCCTCCTGGGAGTGGGTTCATCCTCATGAAAGTGGGTGTGTCCTCGTGGGAGTGGGTTCATCCTCATGGGAGTGGGTTCGTCCTTGTGGGAGTGGGTTTGTCATTGTGGGAGTGGATTCACACCCTCTTGCTCTCTCCCTTCTCTTTTTGCCCTTCCACCATATGACGTCTTCTACCATATTATAATGTAGCAAGAAAGTCCTAGTCAGATGCTAGCACCCTGATATTGAATTTCTCAGTCTCTAGAGCTGTGAGCCAGTAAATTTATGCTCATTATAAACTATCCAGTCCGTGGTATTCCGTTATAACGCACAAAACTGATTAAGACATATGGGAAGGCACATGTTCTGGGGCATACTCCAAAGCCTGCAACTCTGGGTGAAATATTAGTACAAAGAGAGCATGTCAGAGCTTCTGCCAGAATGGGCATATATAACAGGAGGGCAAGATGTTAGGGAAATCATCATGTGTTACACGTTTCTCCTTACTCATGAAACCCTCTAGTCTCCCTCTCTAACTTCTTATGCTTACCTTCTGGATTCCCCCACCTCCTAGGACCTTCACAATGATGCTGGCTTCTCTGAGGGGTTTTCCTCAAGTCCTGCCTCTGCATTCACCCTTAGCTCCATGCTTTGTGTCCTAGAGTCAGACCCTCATCCCTACCCAATCTCCAAGCCCAGGTCAAACTAACTCATGTCTGGATAAGGATTTTGCATAGGAAGAGCCTTTTACCAATGACACTGAACTGTCTACTGTTCACTGTGAGTTAAACAGACACATTCTACCACACTTTAGGAGTGCATGAGCTAAAACAAACCAATAAATTGTCAGAGAATAGGCCGACTTAGAGGAGACACTTCAACAACTCACTACACACTGGAGAAGAAGGCAATGGAAAGATTTTTTTTTTTTTAGTTGAGGGTTTCACCCTGTCGCCCAGGCTGGAGTGCAGTGGCATGATCACAGCTCACCACAGCCTTGTCCTCCTGGGCTCAGGTGATCCTCTCCCCCTCGTCTTGGGAGTGGCTCTGTTATGGTGGGAATGGGTTTGTTATTGTGGAAATGAGTTTGTCATCATGGGAGTGGGTTTGTTATCATGGGAGTGGGTTCGTCCTCGTGGGAGTGGGTTCGTCCTCGAGGGTCTGACTCTAGGACACAAGTAGCTGGAACTACAGGCATATGCCACCTGGTTAATTTTTTTATTATCTGTAGAAATCTGTTTTGCTGTGTTGCCCAGGCGGGTCTCAAACTCCTGGGCTTAATGATCCTTCAGCCTTGGCTTCCTGAAGTGCTGGGATTACAGGCACGAGCCACCACACCCAGGGGCAATGGAAAGTTTTCTATTATAACACTCAAAGGGTTTGTCATTGGTGATACTTCCTGTCTACATTCCCTTATCCACACAAAGCCTTAAACATCACCTCTATAAGGATGATTCCTAAGTCTCTGTCTCCATACTTACTACCTTACTCAACTTCCAAGTGGAAATCTTTTATTATGCCTGGTATATCTGTGCTTAAATACATCACTCTTCAGGGTGGGGAGTTCCTAAAGTGAACTCATCACTCTTTGTCCAACCATACATAAGTTGGTAGTTTTTCCTCTCAGTTTGTGTTCTGTGCCTATACCAGCCGTTGTTGCAGGACTTTATAGATTCTAGATTACAGATGATAAAACTTGAGCCTATTAATTTCCCCAGTTGCCTAGGCCTGATGCCTGTACCATCAACATTTGACTCCAGTTTCTCTTCCATTCCTTTCACCATTATTATTATTTTTTTGAGTTGGAGTCTCACTCTTGTTTCCCAGGCTGGAGTGTAGCGGCATGCTCATGGCCACCGCAGCCTTGACCGGCTGGGCTTAGTCGATCCTTCTGCCTCAGCCTTCCAAGTAGCTGGAACTACAGACGCATGCCACCACGTCTGGCTACCTTTCACCATTTTTAATTTAAACCTGTGTTCTTGGTTTAATCTACAAATAGTGTGATTGTCATTCTTTGTTTTTTTTTTCTTGAGGAAAAAAAATCTCGTTTATTTATAGAGAGCCAAAGGGTGTTTGGAAACAGAGATCTCTGCCACTGAGCTTATGCAGTGCTGCAAATTCGAAATTGGACCCCATTGAAATGCATGACTTACAAATGTTAATAGAATATAAATGGGTAGTTTGAAGTTGTTCTCCTTTTTAAAAAAATTTTTTATTTTAAAGATGTGGGGTACAATTCAGGGTTAGGTATACAAATGTTGATTATGCAGGTACCCTTGTTGATGAGGTGTGCCCCTCCCTCTCCTAGCAATTTCCCTCAACTGCCAATCCCACCCTGAAGTTGTTCTCCTTTATTGATCTGATGCATATACAAAGTCCACGTAATAAAATACCTTTTTATTTTTTACATAAAAAGTTGTGTTTTAGTAGACCTTTTTACAAGTCAAATTACACTTTTCCCAGATAATTTACACTCATAGTAATGGGTGTAACCACATCTAGATGAATTCCTTGCACTATTCCTACTCCCCTTTCTTTTGGTTGGGGGATATTCGAACAGCATACACAAGTCACATTCAATTCACTCTTTACTGGTTTGGCACCATGGTTCATGCCAGCAGTACTGGTGCTTTAGGAGGCTGAGTTGGGAGGATCACTGGAGGGCAGGAGTTTGAGAGCAGCCTGGACCACATAGTGAGACCCCATCTCTACAAAAAATTTTGTAAAAACTTAGCCAGGTGTGGTGGTGCATGCCCGTAGTCCCAGCTACTCGAGAGTGTGAGGCAGGAGGATCACTTAAGCCCAGGAGCTTGAGATTAGCCTGGCAACATAGTAAGACTCTATCTCTACAAGAAATCTTAAAAATTAGCCGAGTGTGGTGGCACATGCCTGTAGTTCCAGCTCCTTGGGAGACTGAGGTAGGAGGATCGCTTGAGCCTAGGAGTTTGAGGATTCAATGAGTTAAGCTCACACCACGGCACTCCAGCCTGGGCAACAGAGCAAGAATTTGTCTCGAAAAATATAAATCACTATTTACATTTTAAAACAGACAGCTACAGAAGGAGAAGGACTAAAGGTAATATATTAGTGGAGAAGATTAGGGAAGAACCCCAGGTAAACAAAATTTTGAGGGGAGGGCAACCCAGTGGGCTAAAAGATAGATTAGTTCATAGACAGTTTCCCAGGCAGGGAAATGGCTTGAATTGAAAAAGCCAATGTGGTAAAGACAGTGGCTGCCTCCACAAACATGCCAGTTATTTTTGGAGGGTATCTGGGTATCTTTCCACCTTCCTGAACTCTGCGGTCAGCACTACAAACCAGTGGAAATATGAGTGTCAGTAGCACTAAGCAGGCTTAATTCATTCAAGGTGTCTCATGCTCAAGGCAACCGAAGACAGTGGTTTAAATATTTTCTTAGCTGGGAAGTTCTGCTTAGTGTAAAGCATTATAAGAGAAGGGCTGAGATACAAAATTACTGATAACAATTTCTAATAATAGAAAATTGTAGTAGACTATACTTGGTCTATAGGGCTTGTACGCTTAATGCGCCTTAGCAGATTCACATGAATATTGCATTTATAACAATATATATTGTATAACAACTCATCTATGTATCCATATGTTGCAGCTAGCAATTCTGAACCCGTGAGACGTGTTGTACTTTGATTATGCTAAAATTTTATATATTTGGACAAAATTCATTCAGGTATCCAGATTCTCACATATTTAGCATCAGTTCACTTCCCCCTTTAGAAAAACTCCCTAAAAATCCATTTGGGTTTTTTTTTAAATCACTTTAAAAATGGTAAAAATGTTTCCTTTTTTGTCAGAAAAAAAGCAGACACACTTTTACACTCATAACTAAAAAATGGCCTTGTTTTTAATAACTTTGGCATGTACTAAATTGAGTCCTAGATGAGCAGCAAAGCCTTATTTAAGGAAGGTAGACTTTGAGAATCTATATTTGTCAGTGTTTTTGAAATGTCTTTCTGCACAGACTTGATGCAGTCTGCTACTTTTATTGAAATGTTACTGTCTTTTGCCTGTGTTCATTGTAAACATGACTCAGTGATGCCTTATTTCTGTAAACAACAAAGTTTGAAAAGTATGTTATTTGAGTCAATATGAATTTTTAAAAATAATTACGTATATATATTAGATACTCAGTGGTTTTTCCTGATAAGAATTTGGAGGGCTGGGTTATAAATCTTCACAATGCTTTTGACTAATGGAGAGGAAAGTAAAGTCGTTTAGGTTATAAAATTTGAATTACAAAATATTTCATTATTAAGAGATTATTAGTTTTATCACTAAATATATAGCAGCTTGAAACGACGACTATCACAGTGTTGTTAAATACAGGACTTCTGATAAGCTCAGACCATATTGTATACTTGTCAATACCCCAACATGACTGAAAGTAACATTTTGCTGAGCAAATTCTGCCTTGCAGCCTTCAGCCATTAGCCATATTCCACATCACACCATTAGTACTGTATCTTCAGATTGGGTATGTCTTTTTTTTTTTTTTTGAGTTGGAGTCTCACTCTGTTGCCCAGGCTAGAGTGCAGTGGCACGCTCACAGCCACCCCAGCCTCAACCTACTGGGCTCAGGTGACCCTTCCACCTCAGTCTTCCAAGTAGCTGGAACTATAGGCATGTGCCACCGTGCCTGGCTAATTTTTTTTATTTATTGTAGAGACGAGGTCTCACCAAGGTGCCCAGGCTGGTCTTGAACCCCTGGACTCAGGCAATTCTCTCGCCTCTGCCTTCCAAAGTGCTGGAATGACAGGCTTGAGCTACTGTGCCCAGCCGAATTCTAGCACTTTCTAAAACTAGAAGGAAGTCAGCATTTATTGAAGATTTCCCTGGGGTATTTTACTTCCGTTGTGTAGTTTAATTCTCACAAAGGTGTTCTCATTTTAACAAGCCTCAGAGAAGGACATTGAAACTCAGAGAAGGTCCTGCAGCTGGTGAGTGGGTGAATGGACCCTTATGTGACACCTTCTAATATATCAGCAGTCCCTTATAACATGGGGTCAGACCTGATAAGCTGATCTCTCGTGTTTCCATGTAGGAGGTTGACAATATTGTCAAAACAGACAGGACTAAGGGCAGACACTTCACAGGCCTCTGGGATCTCTGCAGGCTTGTATGGGACCGTCAATCCCATAGGTTGTTCTGTCAACCCTGGAACCGCTACTTCTTGGTGTATCTCCTTCTGACCAAGAAGGGACCATGAGAAATTTTATTAGATGTCTATTGCAAATCATGGTACACAGGCTTCCTCTGTTTTGTTTTGTTCTAATTAGTCATTTGTAAAATCTTTAAAAAATAACTGAAGCAGGCCGGGTGTGGTAGCTCAAGCCTGTAATCCTAGCACTTTGGGAGGCCAAGGCAAGAGAATTGCCTGAGTCCAGGGGTTCGAGACCAGCCTGGGCCACTTAGTGAGACTTTGTCTCTACAATAAATCAAACAATTAGCCAGGAGTGGTGATATGTGCCTGTTGTTCCAGCTACTTGGAAGGCTGAGGCGGAAGGATCGCCTTGAGCTTGATAGGTTGAGGCTGCAGTGACCCTAAGTGTGCCACTGTACTCCAGCCTGGGTGACAGAGTGAGACTCTGACTCAAAAAAAAAAATGAAGGCAGTTTGGCTGTGTCTTTCACATGTTCCTTTTCTCAGAGTTTACTTACCATCCGTTATTCCTCAGTCTTTGGGTTTTGCTGGAGATCAAAATCACACAAATATTTTTTGGAATACATTCTTCTTCCCTTGTTGAGTTTTGGCACATTTGATTGCTACCTGTTTTAGGTTCATAAATAACTACTGAAAATGGCTCAAATTACATGTATATGGTCCTGTGGGATGTATTTCATGTTACTTTGAAGTTATTTAAAGTGACAATTTTTTTGTATGAAAAGTGTCTTGGCTATTCCAGGTTCCATTAGAAAGATTTCTCTCTCAATTTTTCTATTTATTGTTTCAGAGCCCAGATTTTACTGGCTTCAGAGCTATCTCCCTATAAACCAACTCAAGGGACTCTCCTCTTACTATTTTTCATTGGAGAGACTCAGACCTGAAATGAATGTTAGTTAAACCCCCTGAGAGCTGTGGTTGTTGTACTTGGTCGTCCATAAGATGCTGGCATAGGAGACAAGTTTGACTTCCAAGGGCAGATTTACAGTTTTTATTTTCAATCTTGAATGTATACTGGGTGATTTCTCTTCAAGCATTCTTGTCAGCCAAGTGCATATAAAAAGCAAGTGAAACTGAACAGCAAAGGGCTAGTGTTCTGAATTCCAAACTTCTGAGGGTTAAGTGAGTTCACAGACTGCCCGGCCTTCAGAAGAGCTGCCGCCTGGTACCTGCCGGGACATCTGGACTCACTTAAAATGCCATCACCGCTTACTTGCTCCCTCGCTCTTCCTCGAATTCCTTCCTGACAGCACTTAGCTCGACCTAATGGACAGAATGTGAGTCCCAGATGATACTGCATCATAAATCCACCCAACCTATGAGCCATTAATGTCTTCAGTGAACACCAAACCTACAAAGTGCTCATTCCAGAGCCTTACATTTTGAGCTAAAGCAGGTGTCCTTGCTGAGAATTTGAACAACATTAGAGCAAAACCATGGTTTTCTGTGGTATGTCCAGGTGTGGGTTACAGTAACCCTGCTTAACTAGGAGGGGTCACTGTTGGCAGGACTAGTGGGAGACTTGTTTAGAGCTGTGATTTCTTCTTGTCACCCATAAGAGTTGACAAGATGCCTCACCCAGGGAGGGGAACGTGTATATGCTGCACTGAATGGGGTATCAATTACTCGATAATAGGAAAGCTGTTCTTAGAGCCAGATGTCCGTTCACTCAGTGTACTGAGCACCAGACATGTGTAAAGCTCTGCTCTAGGTGCTGGAGAGGGCATCTGAAATAAACATGATGGGCTCCAAGGGCATCCCAAAGTTGAGTTGAAGTTTGTCCTTCAGTTTAGAGGATTTTTGGTGACATGCTTTGTGTCTGGCAATGTGCCATTCATGTCTTTTCCCTCTTCTTTTTTTTTTTTTTGAGTTGGAATCTCACTCTATCATCCAGGTCAGAGTGCAGGTATGATCGTGGCCACTGCATCCTTGACCTCCTGGGCTCAGACAATCTTTCTGCCTCAGACTTCCAAGCAGCTGGAACTACAGGCGTGCACCACCACGCTGGCTAATTTTTTGGTTTATTGTAGAGCCGAGGTCTTGCCACATTGCCCAGGCTGGTCTGGAACCCCTGGGCTCAGGCAATCCTCTCACCTCTGCCTCTCAAAGTGCTGGGATTATAGGCATGAGCCACTGCACCTGGCTGTCTATCTTCTCTTCTGTGTGGCAGTCTTTCCTCTGCCTTCTGCTCTTGGGATAGAATTTTTCTAACAGACCTGCTCTGAGCACCTTAGCTAAAGTAGTCACCTTCCTCCTCCTTCCCCCTCCATCGCATCACCTTGCTTATTTACTTCATAGCATGGATCATAATTTGTAGTTAGATATTTGTTTGTTTGCACATATATTTTCCATATCATACATCTGCTTATTATTTTCACATGCTCAGGGACTCTCTGTGTCTGGGTTTTTTTTTTTCTCCTCCTCCTTGTTTCCACTACATCCCCAATGCCTAGCACACAGTGCTGAATTGGTACATAGCAGATTTTGAATAAACATTGAATTAATAAGTGAATCAATAATTAAGTGCAGCACTATTAAAATTCAATGATGAGAGCTCTTTCTTTCCATGTATTCTTTATAAAGTTTAATATGTGAGGGGGGACCCAAAAAATAAAATTTATTTATACAAAATTGTATGTTTATTCTTACACATTTAAACTTCAGTCACCTTCAAAGTGCTCTCCATTTGATGCAATACACCTCTCAGGACACTTTTCCACTGCTTAAAATGGTTTTTTGGGTTTTTTTGAGTTGGAGTCTCACCCTTTCGCCCAGACTGGAGTGCAGTGGCCGCTCCCGGCCATCGCAGCCTCGACCTGCTGGTCTCTGGTGATCCTTCCACCTCAGCCTTCCGCGTAGCCAGAATTACAGGCATGCGCTACCACGCCCGGCTGATTTTTGATTTATTGTAGAGATGACGTCTCGCCAAGTTGCCCAGGTGGGTCTCGAACCCGTGGGCTCAGGCAATCCACTCACCTCAGCCTCCCAAAGGCGCGGGATTACAGGCTGAGCCACCGAGCCCGGCTAAAATGGTTTTTGAACTCATCAGTTTTGACACTTTTTAGTGCTTCTGCTGTTTTTTGTTTCACCTCTTCCACAATGACAAAGCGTTTCCCTTTGAGGACTTTTTTCATCCAGGGAAACAAACAAACAAACAAAAAATGTTGCTCAGGATGAGAGCAAGTGAATTGGAAGGGCGGGGCACAGGGGTCTTGCCGTTTTCGGTCAAAAACTGCTGAACACTCAGCACTCATAAATCACCCGTCATGAAATGGGTCATTTATTAGTCATACTTTTATTTATTTATGTATTTTTCAGTGAGGGTCTCACTGTGCCACCCAGGCTGGAGTGCAGTGGCATACTCACTGCCACTGCAGCCTTGACCTGCTGGGTTGACTCGGCTAATTTTTTGATTTATTGTAGAGATGAGGTCACACCAAGTTGTCCAGGCTGGTCTCGAACTCATGGGCTCAGGCCATCCTCTCGCCTCAGCCTCCCAAAGTGCTGGGATTACAGGCATGAGACACTGTGCCTGGCAGATCATCCTTTTAAACTGGTTTGGGAAAGTTGCTCAAATTTCAACTTCTATATCTGCCGACAGTCCTAAAGTTTTTCAGAGATGGTGATATTTATTAGAGATGCCATTTCCTCGAGTCCTGATGGATCTGCTCCTATTGCAACTTGTACAATATTACTGGACTTACCTCTCCGTTGGCAAGAGCTGTTGTCTCTCGAGCAAGAGGTCATGTCCAGAAACACGCCAAGGAGTTTGGGAAGACCAGTTTGGGAAGACCATCTGTTTACATACGTTTATCTACATAAATAATTAAATAAAGTTTTATGAATATTTAATACATTTTAACAGCAGCTCACATATAAATATTTAATATATGTTTTGAAAGTAGTTCATGTATAAGTATACACTAACATACATAGATTGGGGGCTCTAGGTTCACCTTTTTTTTTACTGATGGGTTCTTAAGAAATGTGGAAACTGCTAGACTAGAATGTCACATTAATGTTAAGTTTCTTTCCTTCTTTTTTTTTTTTTTTTGAGTGGGAGTCTCACTCTGTCACCCAGACTGGAGTGCAGTGGCCGCTCCGGCCACTGCAGCCTCTACCTGCTGGGCTCTGGCGATCCTTCCGCCTCAGCCTTCCAAGTAGTTGGAACTACAAGCGCGCGCTACCACGCCTGGCTAATTTTTTTTGATTTATTGTAGAGATGAGGTCTCGCCAAGTTGCCCAGGCGGGTCTCGAACCCGCAGGTTCAGGCAATCCACTCACCTCAGCCTTCCAAGGCGCGGGATTACAGGCTGAGCCACTGAGCCCGGCTACATTAAGTTTCTTAAAAGCAGAAATTAGACTTCTTTGGATTTCTCAGAGGGCCAAACAAAATGATTGGAAAACACAATTGATTAAGGAGGTCAAAGATAACAGATGCTGCTCAATTAGGAACAATTACATTTTCACTGAAAAACACAAGATCAACAGGTTGTGCCTCTATTTGTCTGTAGTTGACCACAGCATCACTTTACAAACACTTAAGACCAGATCTAGGAAAACAGCCCAGAATGGAAGTCCCACTGACAGCAGGTCAGTAGAATGATCTTATATGAAGGGGAGATTATTCCATTTTTACCATATACTTTCCCCTCAGAGCCTCGTGAATCAGCAAAATGATGACCCTGGTAGAAGCATCAGTTGGCTTAAGTTGGTGAAAGTCAAACTGTAGGCTCATAGGACAGACTGTGAATTGTTTATGTGATGGAATCTTTTGTTTGTGAGTTGGGGGTCTCACTCTTTTGTCCAGGCTGGAGTGCAGTGGCATGATCACTGCTCAACCTACTGGACTCAGGTGATCCTTCCATCTTGGCCTCCTGAGTAGCTGAGACTACAGGTGCATGCCACCACACCTGGCTAATTTTTTTGAATTTTTTTTTGTAGAGACAAGGTCTTGCTATTTTGCCAAGGCTGCTCTCAAACTCTTGGCCTCAAGCGATCCTCCTGCCTCAGCCTCCCAAAGTGTTGAGATTACAGGCATGAGCCACTACACCTGCCCTGAACTCTGTATTCCTATTAAGCAGATGAGTGTGCAGTTGGCTGTTCCTGCGGACACATTACAACACAGATGCAAGTTAAGCTTTTAGACTGGAAAATCTCTTCTCCCTTCATCATGGGCAAAAGGACATTATGGATCATCTTCCCACTCTGCTGCCCTAAACCAAAATTTAGTATTGTCAAGGTACTGTAAACTTGAGAAGAACAAAAATGCTGTACAACTAGAGTATCAGCTATTTGCAGCACTTTGTTCACTTATGATCCTTATCAATGATCATGTAGACTGATTTCTATCTGTAGCCAGAGCATACATTTTCTTTTGCATTCTTCTCTTTTCTCCTAAATCATCTAACACGTGCACTTCGATCTATCCACAGAATCTGTAAACTTAATTCCTTTTAATAGCAACATAACATTCCATTGTCTTAAAGGACTGTAGTTTGCATAACCTCTTTCCAATTTTGGGCATTGGGTCTCATCCCATTTCTCCACTGTTATGAACGGTGTTACCGTAAATATCTTTGTGCTGTTTGCTTTCTTTTCCCTTCTGCATATTTCCTTGGGGTATATTCCAAAAGTAGGATGCTTGGGTCAAAGGATAGGAACAGTTTTATAGCTCTTTTTATATATTGCCAGATTGATCTCTGGAGGGGATGGATACTTTTTGAAAGTGCCAAATAAGACAATGGGAACTGGAGAGGTTGTAGTTGAACTGGAAAAGCTGGGCCTGCATGTTGCATCGGGTCCCTTCCAAGTGTCCTCTTCTGAGTCCCCTGCTCCTAGCCTTAGGTATCTAAATGGGGGGCGGGGGGTTAATAAAACCAGCACTTTCAATAAACCTCTCCAAAAATGCCCAGAAGTTCATCCTGCCTTTTATTTCATTTTATTTATTTTATTTTATAGTTGTGGGTACCTGTGAGGGTTTACTACATAAGGAAATAGTGTGCAGGTGAGGTTTGGACTTCTAGTGAGCCCTCTCGCTCCCTGAGAGTGAACCTGGTACCCCGTGTGTGG
>CAUYQG010246189.1:0-22880 GCA_963574415.1 Tarsius wallacei | reverse complement strand
TGTTAAAAATCTATCTTTTTCACTTATTCCTTTTTTTTTTTTTTTTTTTTGAGTTGGAGTATCGCTCTGTTGCCCAGGCTTGAGTATAGGGGCATGCTCATGGCCACCACAGCCTCAACCTGCTGGGCTCAGGCAATCAATCCTTCCACCTCAGCCTTCCAAGTAGCTGGAACTACAGGCACAAGCCACCACACCCGACTAATTTTTTGATTTATTGTAGAGATGAAGTCTCGCTGAGTTGTCCTGACTGGTCTCGAACCTGTGGGCTCAGGCAATCCTCTCACCTTGGCCTCCCAAAGTATTGGGATTACAGGTGTGAGCCACAGCACCTGCCCCCTCCACCACCTTTTTTTTTGGTTGGCCACACAGACCATGGTGCCACTGCATTACAGGAGGAGGAAATGGCTACAGCATTTTCTCAAATATCTGTTCTGTTTTGTTGCTTAGATTTCCCTCAAAGACGGCACAGTGTAAAATTAACACTTCTTACCATGTTAAAGTGTTTGGTTTCTGTGTCTCAAGAAGGACTCTAATAAAAGTCCTCTCTTCAAGGTGGAGTCTTCAGGAAAGCACGGTCACCAACACGTTAAATGACATCTTTAATTATTCACTATGCTTGCAGGTTTGTGGCTTAGGCAGGTGTGTGACTAAGGCAGGTCAAATCCCATCTTTATTTATTATTGGTAAAAGATGTTTGACACAGCCCCATGGCATGTCCATGGTGACAGGTCATATCTCACTTTTTGGGGTTCAATTTCAGATTGGGGCTGTTACTGTCTTTTTCTTGCCGCAAGGGGATAACAATTTAGACATTGATTGATTTAATCTTATCTCAGTGGGGGTCTTGAGTGAAACTTTTCCTTGTAGTTAAATTATCCGTCAACTCTCTTCTCATAGAAGAAACTTACAGCTGAAAAGGATAACGAATCATTCAGTCTAGGTTTCTTAAACTTAATTGATCACAGGTCACTTAAGAAAAAATTAATGAACTTTAGCCAGGTGTGGTGGCCGATGCCTGTAACCTCAGCACTTTGGGAGGCAGAAGTGAGGGGATTACCTGAGCCCAGGCTTGAGACCAGTCCAGGCAATTTGGCAAGACCTCATCTCTACGATAAATCAAAAATATTAGCCTGTAGTTCTAGCTAGTTGGAAGGATGAGGTGGAAGGATCACCTGAGCCCAGCAGGTTGAGGCTACTGTAGCCACGAGTGTGCCACTGCACTCCAGCCTTGGCGACAGAGTGAGACTCCAACTCAAATAAATAAATAAATAAATAAATAATGAACTTCTAGTGAAATATAATGGATTGAAGACATGCACTTTTTCCCTGTTCTCAAATCTTCACTAAAATGACAGTAAGAGGATGGAAAAAGTATAAACCACCCAACAAGAACACTAATGCATTCGCGACCCGCCTGCGCAACTTGGCGAGACCTCATCTCTACAATAAATCAAAAAATTAGCCAGGCGTGCTAGCGCACGCCTGTAGTTCCAGCTACTTGGAAGGCAGAGGTGGAAGGATCGCTGGAGCCCAGCAGGTGGAGGCTGCGGTGGCCGGGAGTGGCCACTGCACTCCAGTCTGGGTGACAGAGTGAGACTCCAACTCAAAAAAAAAAGAACACTAATACTGCTAATAACAGACAAGGGAGGGCAACAATTTTTTTTTTTTTTTTTTTTTTGGAGGATGGAAAGTAGATGTGCAATGATGATTAAATCAACAAGCATAGAAAGCGGGTCACAATGTATCTAGGAAGGAGATGAAGAGGAGACTTAAAGAGATACAAGCTGTAGCATCTTGGCCAGTCCCAGAGAGTTAGACATACCAGATATCCTGAAAGGTGGAAGTGATGATTGAAATAGGAAAAATTGGTTGATATTCTGATAATTACCATAACCAAACCCTGCTAAGAAAGGTAAGTGTACCCCTTTAAGCAACTGAACCTGTGAGATTACTGAGTTCTTGACACCCAGCAATGAATATAGAGTGGGAATGTGGAAACAGACTGAAAACAGAAGGAAGAATTGAAGCCTTCATATTTACTCATAGGTCGACCAGCAGTCCCAAGACTCTTTCCTCTGTTGAACCACCTGATAATTTGATTGAGGTTTTTTCTTTCCTCTCTATCCTGGGCAGATGTTTAGAGGATTTCTCAATGGAGTTATCCAAGAATCCCAAATGAAAAGCCTATAAATCTGACATGTGGGGAGTTCGGCAATGAAATGTCCCAGTCAGATTACTTTATCATGAAACTCACTCATTTGGCAAGGCTCACTCATGACAACAGAGCTTGCAATAAGTTTTCTCTTTTAAATATAAATGGACAGGCTAGAGAATTTGGCAGACAGTATACTTGAGAAATACATCTGTTATGAAAGGAAATAAAACAACAGAAATAAAAAAGTAAAGAGAAATAGAGTCAATAATAAGCAGGATAACACATTCAAAATAACTATTCTTGTATCCTAAAACATATCACAAAAGATATGGCAGTCATGACAACAAAAAAACAAAACAGAATATATATATTAAAAAAAAAACTCTTAGTGTTAAAAAGTTAGTCATAAGGGGGGAACCAAAAAAACCTGGAGTTTATTTATAAAAAATGGTGTATTTTTACGTATTTAAATTTCAATCACCTTCAAAGTACTCTCCAGTGGATGCAATGCACTTACTGAGAGATTTTTCCCCTACTCAAAACAGTATTTTAACTCATCAGTTTTGATGCCTTTTAATGCCTCTGCTGTTTTTTTGTTTCACCTCTTCCACATTGGCAAAATGTTTCCTGTTGCGTACTTTTTTCATCTGAGGAAACAAACAAGCAAAAGTTGCTGGGGCAAGAACAGATGACCAGGGAGAGTGGGGAACAGGGATCATGCTGTTGAAATGGGCAGATGTATTGAAAAACTCTTGGAAAAAAAAATTCACTGAAACCAAATCAGCCTCTCACACCAACACTAGTTGGCACACTGATGTGAATGGATTCCTAGAACACTTACCTAGAAGGGGGAATGCCTGTACTACAAGAGGCCTGCTCCAAAAAGGTGATTCAGGGTTTTTTGGGGTCCCCCCCCCCTTGTAAATATAAAATGCAACAGAGTAATTGGAAGTTAAGTTGAGAATATCTTCCAGAAAGGAGACAAAATGGATGACGAAATGGAAATGAAGAGAAAATATTTAAAAATTAGAACATCAACTTAGAAGGTCTACCATCTAAGCAAGATTTCCAAAAAGAGACAGAAGAAGTTAAGGAAGATATTATCAAAGGAAGCATAAAATAAGATTTTTCCCTAACAAGACATGAGTCAGCAGATTGAATACCTCTAAGAGCATAACAAATGGGAGCGGGGAGATGTATGGAGTATAAAGAGAAGATGATGAAAGCCTCCAGAAAAGGAAGACTTCCACACACAAAGTATCAGAAATCAGAATAATATTGGACTTTACCAAAGCAATGTAAAAAGCTTGGGAAAATGGTACAACACACTTAAAATTCTGAACAAGAAAATTATTTCTAATCCAAAATTTTATACCCTGCCAAGCTATTAAACAAGTATGAAGTGTAGCATAAAAATACGCGAATACATTCAGAGTTACAAAACACTTACCTCTCATGTTTTGTTTCTCAGAAGACTCTTAGAAGAAAGGCACCCCAATGAAGAAGAAAACCAAGAGAAGAAGACATGAGATTCAGGAAACAGAGTTTCCAAAAAAAAAAAAAAACAGAGAAGCAGTCATAGAGAGCCCTAGTTTGACATCTGTACACAAGGCTAGGAAAGAAGCCAGTCAGCCCTAAAGCAGGAGGAATATCTTCATTGTGGACTTCATTTATCATATAACATATCTGACAAAATTGCTAGAGAGTTAGAAAAGAATTATTCATAAACACAAAGAAAACTCATTAAATTACCTAAATAAAGCAGTTAACTAACAAAAAGTTTCACAAGACAAGAACTCTAAATGTAGCACATCATGTGACCCAGCGGTAGCAATATTTATCTGATCATAATAATGTAAACATAATAATATAAATGATCTTCATTTTTAAATTTGTGATGAAAGTACATGAGAGGTAAGAGAGGAGAGGAGCTTTGCACATGTACGTAATGACCAAAAAGAGCTAAATTATATATTTTTATATATATATATATATATATATATATATATATTTTTTTTTTTTTTTCTTTTGAGTCAGAGTCTCACTCCATCACCCAGGCTGGAGTGCCATGGCATGCTCACGGCCACCCCAGCATCAACCTGCTGGGCTCCTGCGATCCTTCTGCCTCAGCCTTCCAAGTAGCCGGAACTGCAGGCAAACACCACCACGCCCGGCTCATTTTTGATTTATTGTAGAGATGAAGTCTTGCCAAGTTGCCTGGGCTGGTCTCCAACCTGCAGTCTCAGACATTCCACTTGCCTCAGCCTCTCAAAGTGCTGGGATGACAGGCTGAGCCAACGAACCTGGCCGCTAAATTACATGTGTAGTGGAAATCAATAGATAGCAAAGAACATTTTATCAAATTATGAAAAAAATAGCTTAAGCACATTATCTAGAAATATAAATAGAAGTAAAGGGAAAAAGCCTGCTTAAAAGTTTTAAGGAGATGCTTCTAGGGAGGGGAACGTGGGAGTGAGGAAAGGTGGGGGCCGTGGTTCTTTGTCAAACTAAAGCAGCGGTCAGCCAACCATGGCCCATGGGTCAGATTCAGCAGGCTGCCTGTTTTTATAAATAACGTTTTATTGGAATATGGCCACACCTTCTCATGGATGAATTGTCTGTGGCTGATTTTGCATCACAATTAGTTGCTGCAACAGGAGAGTGGAGCAGTTGTGACAGAGAACCCATGACCACCAGCTCTAATATTTACTTTCTGGCCCTTTACAGAAGAAATCTGGCAACCTCATTTCTAGAGCAACCACAGTTCTCAAGTGTTAGCCGCATCAGAATCCTCTAGAGGACTTGTTAGAACATGGGTGAGGGTCTCAACCCAGAGTTTCTGATTCATCAAGTCTTTCAAGTGCAACCAGGAGAATTTGCATTGTTAATAACCTTCTTGGTGATGCTATGGTTGCCAGCTAGAGAACCCACTTTGAGAACTACTGGTCTGAAGGCACAATTTGACTTAAGAAATCATGTGCCAGTATTTTGTCTGAAAAATAACATTTTAAATGTTGAGAAGTATGAGATTGGAACCTTGCATGCAAATTTGAGCTAAAATTAATACCAAAACAATCTCCGGTGAGTGACATGTAACAAGAAATTATTAAAATGTCATTTAGAAAAACCTTTTAATGGAACAGAAATGTTAGCAAATTAAACTGAAGAAGATATAAGTATGGAGAAAAATGGAGGAAATACAGATTATTGTATTAATAAGATGATATCACAAAATACAGGCATAAATGCTAAGATTTGTAAAGATTATTAGATCCCACCACTAAAAGGGCATATATCATTCAGGTGGTTAGTGGGTAGACCTGTATCATGCTACCTCCTGTCTGGCATTTTACTTACGAAAGACAGATTATTGCATAAGAATATCACCTCTGCAAACAATTATTGCTTTCAGCTTTTTCTTCCATTTAGCATGTCCTTATAAAATACATACCTTCTGGACAACGCAGTTTGAGATAGTTGATGCAAAGCCTACTTGTCTTCGCTTGACCCCTTTTACAGATGGCAAAACTGATAGCCAGCGAATTTCATGGGCGGTAAACCCAAGATTTCTTAACCTAGCTCCCACTTCCTTCCTCTCTTCCACTCAGCTCCTGATTGCTTTGCCTCAGGTAGTGAAGGAAAGATCCCCAGATGAGCCCAAACTCAAATCAGGCATGAAGAAAAAAGAACACTGTTAATCTTTTTTTTTTTCTTTCTAAAAGCCCGAAACAAAGGAAATTCTCTGCTTCCAGAAATAGCCTTAATCGGTCACATATGTGAACACAGACCCAGTGACTGCTCAATTTTCCACCCACCTAACGGGATTTTCCCAACACATTGATTTTTGTGTGTGTGTGCCTATTACCAGTATAAGTAGTTCTTAAAAAAAAAAAAAAAAAAAATATATATATATATATATATATATATATATATTTGATACCAGACCTCTCAACCAAGACAGTCAAAATGCTGACAACTTGCAGTGTTTAAAAGCAAAGAGAAATGAAGGATTATCGAGGGTAGAAATAGTCCCTGGTTAGTAAAAAACAAACAAACAGCTTTAAAAATCAGAGAATTGTGCCCTGCGGGGGTGGGTTTGCTGAACTGTCAGCTCCACCAGTTAATGAGGTAGTTTGTCAAATGGAGATAGAAAGACCATTTATAACAATGCTGGACTTTGTGTGTGATTTAAAAAATCAAATTTAGTGAAATGCAGCAAATACTAAATGGCGTTTATTTTCTAATTTGCTACAGACTACAAAATAAAAGTATTTAGTATATTGGGGTGGTGTATGCTTTGTAGAAGAAAAAGCACCAGAAACATTTACCTCTGAGATAAAATGGATGCAGTCTGATTACTTTCTTTCCATCGGGGCAAGAAGTTGCACTTTGAGAGTTTGAGGCATTGGTATTTTGGATGGGGCATCATTTCTGGAGTTAGGGAGTTACAGACGCCAACCCGCAGTGTGTGCTTTTTTGTAAGTTTCAGTGGCGTTCTAGGGAGCCTGATACCATGTGGTCCTACTGTTGACAGTGTTCATTTTAAATATTTTAATAGGCCAGGGATTCAAGGCCCTGGGGCAGATGTCAACTGAGTGAGGACAGACGGGAACATCCACAACTTTTGGAGATTTTCTTCTGTAGAGTACAATCAGGGTGCTGTAAGCATTCAACATACATAAGCTCAGCTGGCAGGCAGGGAAGAGCAGAGATGGGGTTCAAATCCTGCCTTTCACAGGCTGACTCGGAGACACCGAGGGGAAGTTGCTGAAACTCACTGAGTCTTACTATTCTCAACTGGAAAATAAAAGTAATAATAGCTGCCTTGTAGGATGGTTCTAACAGCTAGAGGTTAGAGCTTTTAAGTGAAGTGCCTGCCACGTGGTAAATAGTAAGTGGAAGTTGTTATTGATAAGGACATTTCAGGGTTTGCGATAACCCGACTCACTTCACAAACTGAAGTCAGGAAGCCTTGACGGGTTGTGGTTCTCAGCTTTACCCAGATCTGTTCTCTGCTTCCATGATGTAAATTTTAAGGCCTGATAGTCTTTTCCCGGGACTAATACGATGTGTTCTCCTTCCTTTCTCAACCCCACGGCTTCTTGTCTTTTCCAGCAAGCTTGTTCTGAGAAGCATATCATTTGATGAGCTAATACTTAGGTCACTAGCAAATTCTACATAGTATTTACTAGTTGTCTAGCATTTACTATTAAATGTTGTATTCGCTCATTTAATCCTCACAGGACCACCTCTGAAATAAATTCTATTATTCTTTCTATTTTACAGAAAAAAATGGACATATTGAGAGGTCAGACAATTGCCCAAGGGTCAGAATTATGATTTTGAACCTTGGTGGTCTGGCTCCAGAATCATGTTCTTGTTTGTTTGTTTGTTTGAGTCGGAGTCTCACTGCGTCGCCCAGGCTGGAGTGCAGTGGCAGGCTCACAGCCACCCCAGCGTCAACCTGATGGGCACCGGAGATCCTTCCACCTCAGAATCATGTTCTTAACATGATTCTGTGCTGGTTTCAAGGTGGTATCTTGTTTCAAGCCACATGGGTCTCCATTCTTCGAGCCACATGGGTCTCCATTCAGAGCTTGCTATTTAGTGGGCAGAGTTCGGGAACTTCTAATGAATATTAGTTACCAGCGCCAATGTAGGCCCAAGAAGTCCACAGCTGGCCCACTCTAGAATCTTTTAGGCTACTTCCATTCCCAGTCTCAAGGAGAACTATGCGTTGAACATTCTTCGATTAGCCTTTGTGGGAGGTGGGGTGGCTTAGACTTCCTTCACAACATGACCTCAGTCAAGAGTTGATAAAACTAGAAACTCTCTAAGGGCAGAAACCACATTCATCTTCTTCCCCTCTGTATATCTCTAGTGTTTACATTAGCACATGACAGATAATAGTTAAGATGTGATTGAGGAATGGGTAATTGGACAGAAGACAATCGAAGGCCAGTGACTGTACAAATCCATTGATGGATGGATGGGTGGTGCTATAAGAAAGGTGAATATGTTGATAATACGGAACTGATACAAAATATCTCACTGTGTCTCTCTTTCATTAGGTTGTGATTTTTCTCTACAACTTTATTTATCTGGTTGTGTGTGTCATTCCAACTGGCTGCAATAGAATCCAAAGTTGTTCAGATAAAATACACAAAACCTTGGAATCACATAGGTTAGGATAGCATTAAATACTCCATTTCCCTAAAAGAGCAAGAAAATCATTTTATTCAATGAACATTGATTAAGCGTCTATCCTTTGACAGGAACTCCTAAAGGAGCTCGAAGCATAACTGTTAACAAAACAGAGAAACTCTCTGCCCTCCATGCTAATGGGGGAGACAGACAAAACAAGCACACCCACGTGTAATGCATCCAGTTGTTTAAGTGCCCTGGAGAAAAATCTTGCAGGATGAGTGATAGAGGGAAGGATGGTGGGAGTGGAACGTTTTGCTAATTAATATTGGATGGTCAGTTATTTTGCAATTGTGTAATTTTCTTCTTCTTCTTCTTCTTTTTTTTTTTTGAGTTGGAGTCTCACTCTTGTCATCCAGGCTGGAGTGCAGGGGCACGCTCACGGCCACCACAGCCTCCACCTTCTGGGCTAGGGCGTTCCTTCTGCCTTAGCCTTCCAAGTAGCTGGAACTACAGACGCACGCCACCACACCCGGCTAGTCTTTTTTGTGATGTTTATTTTAGAGATGAGGTCTCACCAAGTTGCCCAGGCTTGTCTCAAATCCCCGGGCTTAGGCAATCCTCTCACCTCGGCCTCCCAAAGTGCTGGGATGACAGGCTGAGCCACCTGGCCTAATGTTTTTCTTAATATCAGAATGTGAGAACCTAAATGTAGTCTTTTTGCACAGTAGTATGTATAGGGGAGCAACAAGAAATTGGGAGACCTGAATTCATATTAGAAATTTTTTGCATAATAATTTGATAAAAAGGGAAATATTTTTGACTTGTGATATATTAGTGTGTGTGTGTGTATGTATATATATATATATATATATGTATATATATATACATGTATGTTTGGTTTTTTTTCTTACAGGATTAACAGCTCTGGAATTTGAAGGTGCTAATGTCTCCTCTGCCTTAAACTGAGAAGCTGAACAAAAAAGGCCTCCTTTCTGTAACCGGCGGAGCACCATGAGAGGTCAAGCAACCATGCTGGAAAGAAACAAGCTCATGAGTTGAGCCCTCTCACCTTTGCCCTGGAACACAGCTCAGCTTCAATTCCTGCCCTGCACTTGCCTCGCTCGCTTTGGTTCGAGACCCAGAGTGATGTGTTCCTGCCCCAAAACACCTCTCGTTCTGTGAGGCCTGAAACATGACCACCAGTAGCCACGCATGTCCTGTCCCGACAGTGAATGGACACATGACTCATTACCCAGCCACGCCCTACCCGTTACTCTTCCCACCTGTCATCGGAGGACTGTCCCTGCCTCCCCTCCACGGCCTCCATGGCCACCCTCCTCCCAGCGGGTGCAGCACGCCATCGCCAGCAAGTAAGTACTGCTGAAATGTGTGCTCTGTTCTCTTGGTTGCTTGACTTAGTGGACCTCCGACAACAAGATGGTTGGTGTTCAGGATGAGTTCTTGTTTTGTCGGGTGCTGGTTTCTCTTGGTCTTGAATTCTATCTTTGGTTTCATGGAAAGAAATACGATTTGAAACCAGATGAGTGGTGAAATTTAGAACTGGCCCACTCAAAGCTGCTTCGATATTTTGCTCTATTTCGTAAAATGCAAGCACCAAGAAGGATCAGCTGAGGTTGAGCAATATACCTAAAGAAAATTGGCCGCTTGTTGGATAACATGAGTAGTGAATTAGGAGGTGATACCGTGAAAATCACTAATGATAATTCTGGAGTTAAAATCTATTTTGGTTGTGAGACCTCCTTTGAATTTCCTACTTTTTTTCCTGTGTACAGATGATATCTGTCATTGTTCTCAACTTCCCACGGATCTTTGCTGCCAATTGATAGCACATGAAGCTTTTCTAATGTCCTTGACACTTTTGGATTTTATGCTAAGCTATTTCTTACCGCAGGTCTTAAGGTGTATGTGTAGAGTACTATAAGATGAAAATAGTGAAAGTTAGAAGTCTTCAAGACTGATATGATTGACATGTAGAAAGCATCTATATTATGTGATAAGAAAAAAAAAGTTCTGTGTGTTTAAGGAAACGCTATGCTAACCAGTGGGCTTCACCACCTTCTAGAACAACTTCCCTTGTGTGGCATCTGGAGGTACTGCGTTCTGCCAAGATTCACAGGGCATTCTTCAAATTCTTCCTGTCTCACAGAGCAACAAGAACTTTGTGCAACTCTTCCTAGTTACTGACTCTTTTGCATTCTGCTTTTCTTTAAGGAGTTCCTCCAAATATTAGCTTGGTACTTAGAATCTGATCTTTTGAAAACTGCCTTAATTTGTCTGTATTGTGATCTTTTTTGGAGGGCGGTAGGCTCTCGATCTGTTGCCCAGACTAGAATGCAGGAGCACCATCACACCTCACCACAGTCTTCACCTCACGGGCTCAGGTAATCCTTCCACCTCGGTCTCCCGAATAGCTGTGACTACAGGTGTGTGTCACTATGCTCAGCTATTTTTTTGTTTAATATTTTGTAGAGACAAGGTCTTGCTGTGTTGTCCAGGTCTTGAACTCCTGGACTCAAGCAGTCCTCCCACCTCAGCCTCCCAAAGTGCTGGGATTACAGATATGAGCCACTGCGCTTGGCTGTATTGTACTTTTTATGCCTTAAATTTCTTCTCCTATCCATCCTTAGCTCACTTGGAGCAGGGACTGGTTCTATTAGATAGAATACCTGGCACACTGCCTTCAAAAAGAGTAGGAGGTGGCCATTATGATGGACGGACAGATAAGCAGACTTTCACTGTTGGGGTGTTGATTGCAATCAGAGTACCGTCATGCCTAATAAATACTGCCCTGTCTTCCTTCTTGGAATGACTTGGTTATGATTCTTCCCTGGTGTGGCTGGATTTCTGGCCTGTGCTTGTGACCAGTAATGTCTGTGGAATTGCTTAAAATTCTTCTCCCAGACTTCTGAAGCTCAACTTGAAGGCAGGTGCAGCCGAAGTGGCTTCTTAGCTATCAGGAGAAATGGAAAGAGTACTCGTATTCAAAATATCTTCCTGATCTAGGTGCGGATTCAAACCATCTTCACCCAATATGCAAATGATATAATGAAATCATTTTTAGCTAACACATGAGGGAGTCCGAGTGATTGTTAAAGCCTTTAATATTTTACCCAAGAGCCTCTGTATCTAATTCTATAGTTCTCCTGGCCTGATAGCACATTTTAGCAGGTTTCTTTGCTCAGATCAGAAGCATCTTTTGTAGAGGTAGCCATCATTGCCACTGATGAAATCTAGCAGGTTGAAATTCTTAGGCAGCCTGAAGCCCCTAGGCGCCCTATAGCAAAACCCAGCAACTTTGGGCTTCTTTGGCTACCGATTTTAAGAAAAACACAGAACATAGTAAATGGAAGAGTGGTTGAAATATATCATAGCTAAGGTTCCTTTCACCTCTAAATATGAGGCAACTGTTTTCATTCCACAATTACTAATAAAGCCTACGATGTCATTACTACTGGATCAAACTATAATGCTATTGCCATTTTCTAGATAAAGATGGGTCACATATAGTCAATTTCATATGATTCAACCTTTAGCAAGACTGGGTGTAAAGTTCACAAAAAGGACAAATAACTGATGACAGTTTTTCTTGAGGACCTTCTAGGGAGGGTGCCCAGGAACTGAACCTTGAAAGGTGTTTGGAGGAGGGACAGAAAAAGGAATAGGTGCAGAAAGCTCAGGCTGGAAACATCAAAGTTGGCTTACTTCACTCTCTGACTAATACCTTGTTTTATTATTTCTTGCTGCAGTCAAAGCTGCTCAGATGGAAATCATTAAAAGAAGTCGCTGTTAATATGTAATCACTTCATGGACCCTCAAAGAGTGAATTGTCTTTGTTCAAGTCTCTGTTTTTCAAAAGATCATAGACAAGGGCAAAGTCTTAAAAGTTACCCATAGACTTGGCTAAAAATAAACGTAAAGTTTTATTCGTGTCCTGAGATAAGTTAGGGAGGTAGCCGAATTCTATAAAGTCCCAGTCATCAGCAACACACATACTTGGGTAAAAACACTGGCTGGCGTGGAATAAAAGGGAACAAGCATGCTGGGGATTAGCTCTGCAAATAGATCCGTGTCATGGAACTGTTGGACTTGCTGATGTTCCTTTCATGATCTAGAAACATCCAGAGTCTGCAGTTCAGCCAGGAAGAATAAATTATCCTGCCTCTGTAATGAGGTTCTGTCAGCGCCATGTACTTGTAGAGGTTCAAGAACCTTCTACCCCAAAAGGGAGTAAGAGTGATTCCATAGCAGCTATGCTGCCTTTTCTTCCATGCTCACTTCTGAATCTCTGGTCAGTCTAATCTTCCAGAGGATAATGTGAACTCTGCACATTGAACTTGTCTAAGCCTATGGTACAATCGCTCCGTTCCCTCATATAAAGTTGTCCTTGGTCTTATATCCAGTTCAGAGTTATTTAACCTCTCGGAATTTCTGTTCCATCAACTATACTCATAAGATATTTTATTTTACAAGATAGTCTTTCATAATATGTTCAAATCTTTTAAGGATAAAGGTGGGGTCTAAATTATGAAACGTATACTACGGGGGATGAAACCAGATCATCTCCAAGGCCTTTTCAACTCTAACATGTGATGCTTCTATATAACTTAGGTTTTTTCTGGTCCCCATGCCATTGGCTGGCAAACGTCCCACCTTTCCTTAATTTCTGCCAGTGGTGGGCCCTGTTTTTTTACACCATGAAGTACTTGGTTATTGGTTTGACAATTTGTGACCACTCACAATTTTGAGAGAAAGATGCCCTTACTTTTCAGAAGCTCTGTTCTCTAGAATCTTCTACCCTAAAGAAAAAAATATATATATTTGCAGGAGAGAGGTGAACTTGAAAGCATCTTGTGTGTGTGCATGCCCTTGTCTTTGCATTTTGACTTAATTTTACAGCTTGGAGTCTATAAGCTTAGGACATAAGGAACCTATGAGAAAGGAGGGAGTTAAAATACGTAGTAAGGAAAACAGCTGGGCGCAGTGGCTCACATCTATGATCTCAGTACTTTGGGAGATCGAGGCAGAAGGATCACTTGAGGCCAGGAGTTTAAGCCTAGCCTGAGCAACATAATGAGACTCCATCTCTACAAAAAATAAAAAACGAGCCAGGTATAGTGGCACATGCCTGTAGTCCTAGCTGCTCAGAAGGCTGAGGTGGGAGGATCACTTGAGCCTAGGAGTTTGAGGTTGCACTTAGCTATGACTGTGCCACTGTACTCCAGCCTGGACAACAGAGTGAGACCCTGCCTTTTAAAATTATTATTAATAATAATAACAATAGCAATAACTAAATAAATAAATACTGCTATGCATTGAGCAGACCTTGTCTCTAAGTAATAATCATGATGATGATGACGGTGAAAGGAAAGTTACAATACATTGAGCACCTCTTGGGTCATGTAATGTATTTCATTCTTAATTTCTTGGATGACCTCCTAACATTACTGCTAGGCCATTAACAGAAATCCCATTTTACAGAGAAAGACCATGATGCTTAGAGTAAAGCGCTTCTGCAACCACTTAATGTTGGAATCAAATTCCAAACCAGATCTTGGGACCCCAAGTGCATGCCTCTCCCAGCTCAACCCCTTAGATAGTCCACATCTTCGGCATGGGCCTCTTTTACCTATGATACTCCAGGGAGTCCTTGGAGATGGTGGATAGTTAAAGGAAATTGCAACCTCTTTAGTTCCACTGACTACTGTGGAAGTAGCTATCATTTTTCAAGAAAATGGGGAGTTGACAGTGGGCATCACTGCAGTAGTCAGAGTGCTGCAGTGATGCCTCCAGTCAGTAGGACTTGCAACAGGACAAGAGCTTGACATGCTGTGCCAGGGAACACTCAACATTTTATGTTCCAGGGCTCTCTGTGAGAGTTGGACAACTGTCCGTCTGTCTCTCTTTATGTTCCTTTCATGGCTGCTTGTTCTGTTTTATTGCTGCACATGTGCTTTTTTATAGGTTGTTGCAAGCTGGAAAATATTGTTAAGCGTTTTGGCTTCAGAACCTCTCTCAAAATGATCTTGGTTTAACTCCAGCGTCTTAAAATGAGAATTCATTTCCCTTGCTTCTTTAATGATCAGAAAGTGCTCTCCTGTCAAAATCACAAAATAGGGTATTCGCTTAAAAAATCCCAACCTTCTGGAGAGACAGGCTGTGCAGTTTCAGAATTACCAATGACAGGACATAAAATGAGTCTTATTTCTATTTTTTGTCCTAAACTAAGAGGAGCCTTGGTACCTGGCTTGTCTAAAATCGGGTGTGCAGTCAGATTGGAATTTCTTATTACATGTTAGGGACAGTTGACCCAGAGGTGTGAATCTAAATACATGCAGATTGAAGGGAACTAAAACCAGCTCATTAATTCCTGTTATTTGTCACCCTTTGCTCTGTCATTTTGTCATCCTTCTGCTGCGTTATATTTGTCCTTAAACTTACTCAGTGACCCCCATTGGACAAAAATCACATCTGACTTTAATATGTCTGGAGCGTAATATATTGCTGGTATTTCATGTCTGTCAAACATAATAGTAGGCTCCATATCTGTGTATCCTTCACATTGTTAAGCCAAATAAAAATAAAAGAAAGGAAAGGAAAGGAAACTGGCTACGTATTTGATTAAATTTAGTTATAACAGTTTTGCCCATTTCATCTGTCTTTGATTATTGGCTTAGGGAGGTCAAAGGCTTTACCTGAAAGTTTGAGAAATAAGAGTTTATGCTTTTGACATGATGAAACAATTTGAGTGGACTTGCCTAGGCCTAGAGCCACAAGTGTATTGTGTAAGAGTCCATTTCTTAAAGGTGGACAGGTATTGATTACTTCAGTGCCTCTCTTCCCCTAAAATCTTTGTATCTTCTTGACGTCTCTACAATTTCCCCAGGGTCTGGTTGAGTACAACACATAATCCCTAGAATAGTTCTAACAAGGAACTGGGCTCATTCTGTTTGTTGAGCTTTACTTCAAAGGGATCAAGAATATATGAACATGAATTAGAAACAAAAAGATTATTATTCATTTTTGTCAAATTAACTCCAGTGCCCAAAGGATAGTTCCAACTGTAGATGTGTGTTCTTGAACAGAAGTAGGCTTCCAGTCCGTGGAGGCGATCATAAAAACAGGAATGGGTTTACCTCCAAGTTACTCCTGCCAATGACTTTTCCGAGGGAGAATATGACTGGAAGAATATATATAAAGAAAGACCAAAAATGAAGAAAAGACCGGGGGGGGGGGCGGGCAGAGAGGGAAGGAGAGAGGGAGGGAGAAGGGGGGGAGGGGGGTGGTGGGGCAAAAGAGGGAGAGCGAGAATATGAATCTAATTAGCTCTGTTATTTGAATGAGCTTCAGGGCACCTTCAAGATCATGGAGCCACCGTACCAGCCAGTAGCCAGGTGTTGCCTTTAACGCTCTTCTGCTTTTTGTTTTGTTTTTCACTTTGCCATGAGCATTAGTATTAAAAATAACTACCATTTTTTTAGTTTGCTACACACATTACCTCCATCTGCCAGTTGAAAAGGAAAACAAAGAAGGTAAGATCCAGGAAACCCACTGGTCTAAGGTTGCCGAGACAAAAATGGTGGGACTGGGTTTGACCTCTTCTTGTTCTAACCAAAGTCAGTCTTCTTTTCACAACTCTGTGTTTGCTGTGGGTACTGAGGGGGGACATAAAGATTTTTAAAGCACTGTATCTGTCTTTAGGGATTTTGCACTCCTATCGGGAAGTCATAATCACCTAAAACCATAGAGATCTGAATCCCGATTGCTCTTTGCCCCCCAGGACCTAGATTTTGTAAAGCATGTAACATCCCCTTCCAACCAGGTACCTACTGTGCCTTGTACACACTTCAATCTATTACCTATCCCTCATTCTGTTGTTTTCGTAACTTTTCTTCTTCTGCTCATCTGTTAACCTGATACCTGGGACATCGTGGAAACTCATTTAATGTTTATAGAATGGCTGAATCAGTGGTTCTTGCTGGTGGGGGAATTTTGGAGCACATAGGCATTTAGCAGGCAGGGACTAGGGAGCTGGATATCCTGCAGTGGGGGTGATAGTTGCATGTAATATGGAAGTACATCACGTTCTGAGGACTCTCCAGTGTCCCACTAGGCATCCATGTTAAAAATTCCTCCCTCAAAAAATTAGGATGAATGAAGCCCAAGTGATAACTCCATTTTACATGTAAATGCAGAATATTATTGTATGCTTTTATTATACCCGGAATTATTTAGGACTGTAATTGCTGTGCAAGTCCAGAGTAGGTCGATCTTTGCTCTGTCTGGAAATTTTCTAAGAGTCACTCACCATTTGATAAAATCGTATCACTGATGGCAGTGCTGTTCTTGGTAGTTGAGTCACTCTGCATCTTAGCTAAAATGTTTGCTATAGTTCTGCATATAGAGGCAAGTATCTTACCCCTTCTTTATACCTGAGCATTTACACATTGAAGCCACTATTATTTTATTACAAATTACTTTCTTTTCATTCATCCTTGGTCTCGCAGTCAGGGCATTATATCAACTTCTTTGAAATTACATGTGTAGGTGGCCTGTATTATCTATGTATCTATTACAATTCATCTTGGAATTGTATGGCAGGTGTTATAAAATACATTACTAAAAAAAGCATTGGGTCCCAAATGTTGAAGATCACTAGGATGAACGAATGAATGAATACATGAATGGGTCTGGGAAAATTAAAGAACAGTGCTGAATAGACTGCCTAGAAAATAAACGTTCTAGCGGTTGAGAGGAGAGGGAGTTTGTAAGTGAAATGGACAGAAGAAGGCTTGCAACACCAGATTCTGTGGTTATACCAGGCATGGGCCGGTGGCCATGGTGCTGGGAGAGCCATGTGTAGAAAGGCCCAAGGAAAGTAGGTGTCTCAAGTTTGCTGTCTTGGATGCCATAGGGGGTTAGGAAGGAACCATCCAGACCTTGCCTCCATTTCTTGATGTGTAGCCAATGTCCTCAAGGTGGACAAAAGGGAATCAAAGGTATTCATGAACTTGCTCTTCCAATATTTATTTAACACGTTTGTGTTAGGTATTGCATTAGGCACCTTAGAAGCTCTGTAAGAGTTTTCTGGGTAAATCCATCAAGTGATCCACTCCTACTTCTGTGTCATGTCACATGCTACCTCCAATAAGACATTATCTTCGCGTTTACCAGGAAAAATTATGACATTGTTATAGGTTGAATCGTGTTCTCCAAAAACGTGCTGAAGTTAAACCCTGGTACCTGTGAGTATAGCCTTATCTGGAAATACAATTCAGTAAAGATGAGGTCATCAAGTTAGGCCCTAAGCCAATATGACTGTGTCCTTATACAAAGGGGAAATTTGGACACAGGGACACATGTCAAGATTGGAGTTACGCTGCTAAAAGCTGAAGACTGCTGGCCAGCCCCCAGAAGCCAGGAACAGATCCTCCCCCACAGCTTCAGCGGGAGCCAGCCCTGCCAGCACCTTGGTTTTGGACTTCTGGCCTCCAGAACTCTTTGTGGTATTTTATAACAGCAGCTCTAGGAAACTGATACCTAGAAACCATAACTCCCTATCACTGAAAAAGAAAAAGAACTATGCTTTTGAACCTTACCCTCTTTAAAAATACCAATTCATTTATTCTCTCTTTTTTCTTTTTCTTTTTTTTTTTTGTTTTGGAGTCAGGGTCTCACTCTGTGGCCCAGGCTGTAGGCATGATCACGACGATCATGGCTCACGGCAGCCTTGACATCCTGGGTTCAAGCAATCCTTCCATCTCATCATCCTGAGAAGCTGGGACTACAGGCATGCGCCAAGTTACCTGGCTAATTTTTTTGATTTTTTTTGTAAAGACATGGTTTCGCTGTGTTGTCCAGGCTGATCAATTTATTTATTTTCTCATAATTTTATCCTCACAATGACTTTCTTTTTCTACCTCATTTGGCTCCTTTGACTTGAACTAATGAATAATATTTGGGTAAAGTTTTTTTGTTTTGTTTTGTTTCATTTTTTTCCCCCTGTACTGCCAATCTCTCTTGATTCTGGCAGCTACAAGTCCATGGTCATGATTTATAATGTTCACTTTTTTTTAATGAATTTCTCTTCATTTCTCTGGTTTTCTTTTTGTCTTGTCATTGGATGGCAAACTCCCATCCCCTTTTATGAACTGAACATGTTCTCTTTAATATCCATTTTACTCTTCATTTTAAAGCCTTTGCCTCAAAACTCTGCAGGGTTAACTCATCACTGTCAAATGAGAGCGCATGAGATTCTTCAGAAGCACCCTTTATATTACAAGTTTATAGTCAAAGTTCGAATCACTGAGGGATTATGGGTAGCAGTGATCTTATCATTATAATTATTAGTACTTTGGCTGTGCGTGGTGGCTCATGGCTGTGATCCCAGCGCTTTGGGAGGCTGAGGCAGGAGGATTGCTTAAGCCAGGAGTTTGAGAACAGCCTAGGCAGCATAGTAAGACCTAATCTCTCCAAAAAAATAATAATAATAATTATGATTAGTTCTTTACAATCTTGAGCATCACTTTATTGTGTTATGTAGTAGTCTTACTTTAGGATCTGTAAGCTATAAATTTAGTTGACTTAGATCCTTCTAGTGTCTAGAAAGCTGTGTGTGTGAGTCGTGGGAGGTAAAAGTATTCACCAAGACCGTTATGAATTAAGAAAGGTAGATTTATTCAAGAAGGCAGTGTCAGCCGGGCTCGGTGGCTCAGCCTGTAATCCCAGCACTTTGGGAGGCCGAGGTGAGTGGATTGCCTGAGCCCGCGGGTTCGAGACCCACCTGGGCAACTTGGCGAGACCTCATCTCTACAATAAATCAAAAATCAGTTGGGTGTGGTAGCACACACCTGTAGTTCCAGCTACCTGGAAGGCTGAGGCAGAAGGATCGCCGGAGCCCAGCAGGTCGAGGCTGCGGTGGCCGGGAGCGGCCACTGTACTCCAGTCTGGGCAACGGAGTGAGACTCCAACTCAAAAAAAAAAAAGAAGGCAGTGGCTAGAGGGGTATGTTTCTAAGAGGGGTCCAGTGTGGCAGGGGCAACTCTCTTTTGGGGTGGTCTGCAAACGAAAATTTTCAGAGGTTTGTGAAGCTGCCAATTGATGGTGGCGTTTTGTTTCTTTAAGATAAGGTTAGTTAACAGTGATAGTTAGCAATAGTTAACTGCTTCTTGTTTACCGTACAACTAGCAGTGAATGGTTAACTACTTTTTGTGTCCTGGGAACTAATAGCAAAATGTTTTATAACTGGCTAGCAAGCTTTTATAGCTTTTTGCTGTTATCAGGGAGTCTCTTTCCAACATTTGTAAAATCTCATCCCGAGATTTCCTCTCTGAGCTTACACAGCTTACCTGACTGATGCTGGTATAATTGGGTCTCACATTCCTGTACACAGAATTCTTGGAGACTCTGTGAATAGGCAATTTTTAATGATTCTCTTGTCTAACCCCTGTGTCTCTCCTTTCTTTTTTTATGTTTTTCGGCTTTCCACGTAGTTGGAACTACAGGCACACACCACCATGCCCGACAACTTTTTTGATTTGTTGTAGAGACCAGGTCTTACCAAGTTTCCCAGACTGGTCTCGAACCCCTGAGCTCAGGCAATCCTCTCACCTCCACTTCTCAAAGTGCTGGGATTACAGGCATGAGCCACCACGCCCGGCACATCTCTCCTTTAATAATAAGCTTTTCTCCTTTATACTGAGAGCTAATTTGGTTATGTAATTAGTTCTATACACTGTTTGTGTTCTGATCTTTATAACCGCCCTTGTTAGTTCTCCACATCTGGGATTTTTTTTAGTTCCTGATGGCCCAAAACCTGTTTAAGTTTATTTGAGGTGACCTAGGGTTTCATTAATGTAAACTTTACTGAAAGTTTCTGGGCCTCACTAAACCTTTTCCTGGTTAGCTTCGCCCCACCATTGTCTTTTTTAGGCACTAAAAGGAATCAAATTTAGTACTATGAAAATCTGCATATGTAGAGTTCCTTTATTTACTTATTTATTTTTTGTCATTTAAGTTAACGCCCAAATCTGAAAAAAGCCATTGCACTCTTTGGTGGAAATGACCACTTTTCATTAAGAATGCGCATTGCTAATTTAGTGCCCAGATACTTTGCCAAGTGCCGCTAAGCTTTGCAAATGCTTAGACAAAATGAAAAAAAAAAAAAAATGAGGGCATTTTGGGAACAAGGATAGTGGTTACCTGTGGGTCTGTGGGCACTGCTGGCAACAGAATTTATCTGACCTTTGTTTCATGGTGAGTTGCATGTGGTGCTGTGAGATGTACTGGTTGAAGGCGGTCCCCACCTCTAGGAGTTTGCAGTTACCACAAAAGTACTCGTTAGCAAAAGGGTCATTGTGTGGAACCCAAAATAGTTAAGATGACGATGATCTGGGGGAGGCGTTACAACAGGGTAGGAGGTTGAAAATAGGGGGTGAGAGAGGTTGCTTTTTCCAGACCTCATCTGTGTTCTTGAAGAGATTTGTTTTTTTGCGTCAGAGTCTCACTGTGTTGCCCAGGCTGGAGTGCAGTGACAACATCATGGGTCACAGCTGCCTCAGCCTTCTAGGCTCAAGTGTTCCTTCCACCTCAGTCTCCCCAGTAGAGGGGATTACAGGGGTGGGCCACCACACCTGGCTAATTCTTTGATTGGTTGATTTAAATTTTGAAATTATTGATTTTAAATATGTGGGGTACAATTCAGGGTTAGGTATACGAATGTTCATTATGTAGGTTCCCTTGTTAATGAGGAGTGCCTCCCCCAGCCCCTGGCAGTTTCCCACTACTGCCAATCCCTTTCTTATAGTATTACGACCATTGTTCAAGGTCCGCTTATGAGTGAGGACTTGTGATACTCGGTTCTTTGTTTCCGTGACAGATCACTCAGTATTACAGCCTCTAAGTCCATCCAAGTTGCTGCGAAGTTCATAATTTTGTCCTTCTGTATGGCTGTGTGGTATTCCATCATGTATATGTACCACATTTTTAAATCCAGTCCAGTTTCAATGGGCAGCACAGTTGGTTCCATGTTTTTGCTATTGTGAATAATGCTGCAATAAACTGCGTGTGCAGGTATCATTTTCGTAGAGTGATTTGAGTTCCTCCGGGTATATTCCTAATAGGGGAATTGTGGGGTCATAGGGGAGGTCAATGTATGTAGAAATATATATGTATATAGGAATCACCACACTGTTTTACACAGAGGTTGTACTAGTTGACACTCCCAACAACAGTGTAGAAGTGTTCCTTTTTCCCTGCATCCTTTCCAGCATCTGTTGTTTTGTGAGTTATTATGATGATGTCTATCCTGACTGGAGTTAGGTAGTATCTCAGTGTGCTTTTAATTGGCATTTCATTGATGACTAGTGAGGCTGAGCATTTTTTCATGTATCTGTTGACTGCTCGTATGTCTTCTTTTGAGAGGTGTCTATTTATATCTTTTGCCCACTTTGTAATGGGGATGTTTGTTTTGTTTTGTTTTGTTTTGTTTTTTCCAGTTCATTTGAGTTCCTTGTAGATCCTAGATGTTAGACCTTTGTCAGATATACAATTGGAAAATATTTTTTCCCAGTCTCTGGGCTTTCTCCCCACTCTCTCAATGGTTTCCTTTGCTTTGCAGAAGCTTGTCAGTTTGATGATATTCCACTAGTCTATCTTATCTGTTATGGCATGGGCACTTGGTTTTGATCAGGAAGTAGTTCCAATTTCCATAAGGGTGTCTCCTGCATTTTCTAAGGTTCTTATTGTTTGAGGTTTTGCGTTTAGATCTTTGATCCATTTAAAGTTGATTTTTTGTATGGTGATAGGTAGGGATCTTGTTTTAATCTTCTGCCAGGTGGTCAGTCAGTTTTCCCAGCACCATTTACTGAGTAGGTTCTCCTCTCCCCAGTGATTGATGGTGGAGTCTTTGTCAAAGATGAATTGGTTGAGAAATTGAGGTTTTGCTTCCGGAATCTCTATCCTGGTCCATTGATCTATATACTTGTTCTTGTACAAATACCAGGCTGTTTTGATTACTGTAGCTTTATAATAAAGCTTAAAGTCTGGGAGTGTGATACCTTACACTTGGTTTTTTTGCTGAGGATTGTTTTGGCTATTTGTGGTTGTTTATGTTTCCATATGAATTCCTGTATTGTCATTTCCAGGTCTGAAAAGAACACTGCTGGTAATGTAATGGGTATGGCATTAAATCTGTAGATTGCCTTGGGTAGGATGAACATCTTTAAAATGTTGATTCTTCCAATCTATGAACATGGAATATTTTTCTGTTTGTTTGTGTCATCTTTGATTTATTTGAACAGTGTTTTGTTGTAAAGGTCTTTCATTTCTATGGTTAGGAAAATGCCAAGGTATTTCATTTGTGTGTGTGTGTGTGTGTGTGTGTGTGTGTGTGTGTGGCTATTGTGAATGGGATTGTGCTTTTTATTTGGGTTTCTGTTTGTTTATTGTTGGTGTATAAAAATGCAACTCACTTTTGCACATTTATTTTATACCTTGAGACTTTGCCGACATCCTTTATCAATGCAAGGAGGTTTTTGACAGATTCTCTTGGGTTTTCGAG
>CAUYQG010246177.1:0-19359 GCA_963574415.1 Tarsius wallacei | reverse complement strand
GGCTCTTGCACTAGATGGGAGTCCAGGGTATCCGTTCCTGCACTAGACGGGAGTCCATTCTCATTATTCCCCAGGAATAATTGCCGACGCCGCCACACCTCCCAGGGACCCTTAAATCTCTCCGCGGGGGCTGGTTCCCCGCAGCAGAGTTCATTCTCTAACTAGCTGGTGCTCCATGAGATATAAACCCTCAGTGCTAGAAATTGTTCTAATTTCTACAAGTTTATTCACTTTGGAGAAACATGCTGTTAATATTTCCATGAAATGTCCTTAAACATGCATGAAAATATTTTAGTGATTTAAAAATGATATCCAAACACCTATGCATGCAACTTTGTATAACATTTTTGAAATGAGATTCAGCACGGAAAAGTGGTTTTACTAAATCCTTTATCTAGTCATGCATTTTCTGATCTTTGTACTTAACAACCTTCCTATTTTCATTCCATTCAACTACACACACACACACGTGCGTGCGCGCGCGCACACACACACACACACACACACACCACCCCTAGAATGTTCTTTTCTATTTTCCTGATGAACTAGTCATTCTTCAAGCCCTATAAAGAGCATCTTCTGTATCATCCTTTTTCCCCTGTCCCCCATCAAATGATAGCTTTTTACATCTACAGTCTAAAGATATTTTGTCCACAGCTCACATAATGTTTGTCCATGACTTTACAGTCATTTTTGTAGTCATATGTATATTCACTCACTGGACTGTGACACATCAAGGATGGGTCTTTGACTTCACTCTCCACATCTTTCCACATTCAGCACATCCTCAAATGCATTATTTGTAATTCAGCGATCTGATGAGACTATTGCTATTTGCACATCTGTCTCTTAGCCCCTAAAATGGCTACCTAAAAATTAAGAGAAACTTGAGCTAATACCCTTCTTTCATTTCATCTCTCAGCAATTTTGGTTTTGCAGGTAGTTTCGAGTGAATCCCATGAACAAGATCTAGATTCCAGGTCCTTTTAGGTATCATCTCCTCTCCTCCTCCATGTTAACTACATGCACAAAAGAAAGCAGTAATTGCTAGGGATAACCCTGCATTGTTATTAAGACTCACATTGTTAGTCACAGAGTGAAAGTTTAAATGCTGATGGAACAGTGCTGGAGAACTCTGTTCCAGGGCTGGATGAAGTGGTGTTATTCTGGGGCTGGATATGGTCTTGTACTCCTACTTGTGCCGAATGATACCGATAGAGAAACATAAAAAGTCCATTGAAGCCCAAGGCCCTGAGGGCCATTGACCTTATGCCCTAAAGTCAGCTGGCTCTTCTTTAAAAGGATCAGCTTTCAGAAATAGTAATTTTTCCAAAATACAGTGTTATATTTCTTCTCCTTCAATTGCCAGGCAACATAGATGTATTCAGGCTTCCCACAATATTAAGTCAATTCAGCAATCACTTTCAGATTGTTCAATTAATACTAAAAGTATAAGCCAAATGAAAGTTCCAAGAGGCATCCTACAGTGCCTTTTCATCTACCTTGGGAACTCAACTAGGGAAAATGAAGAACCATTTTGCCTCCTTTCCCATGACATCCCAACCTAGGGAAATTCTTCATCCAGAACGCTCCAGCTCTGGACCTCAATATTTCAATGCTCTCCGTTTTCTTCTCTACTCATTCTGCTCACTTTTCAACTCTCCTAACAGTATTTGTATGCCTAGATCTAACTGCTCATTTGTCTTTTAGTTAATTGTTATACCTTAATGCTTATTGCATCCCTAGATCTGCTCATCACTAGATCTTTTTTGTGCTGGTCCCGGGGGTTGCCTTCTCTAGGAGGTTGACTTGGCCACACTTAGCAGAGGGCTGCCCTCTGCCCTTTAACCAGCTCTATTTTTCACAGAAATCATAGTCTTCTAACTTACTATGTAATTAAGCTGTTCATTGTGCTTGTAATTTCATTGTCTGTGTCTCTTCAGTAGAGTTTAATTACAGAGATTTTTATCTATTTTACTACTGTATTCTACATGGAACACAGCAAAAACTGAACAGTGAATGAATACTTAGATTTATAGTCATTCACATTAGTGCCGATTACACCTGGAATCCCTCTGGACATCCTCTTCTGCCAGTCAGTGGTGGTATTATTGATGATGCTGTCCTGAACTGCCTTGTCTGGGGCTCAGCGCACTGACCAAGGATCTCACTATTTGGCTTCTGTTTATTTGTTTCCTCAGAAATGAAACTAGATTATCTTCATAGAGCAAAGTCTATACTTTCTGGATACTGGTCTTCATTCAACCCCAAATTGATAGATTAGAAATATGCTTATGGTAGTTTCAAGAGTCTGTTGTTACCCATTACCTTATATGATTTTGTCAATTTGTAGAATAATGGAATTGTTTCCTACTTGGTATGGTCAACTTTCTAAATTTTTGACCTTATTTTATCAGGGAACTTGACATTTTTGAATCTGTTAAATCCCCCAAAACAACTGAATCTGAAAAGATCACAGGTCAATAGAACAAATTTATGGATCACCTGCCATATTTAAGGCACTGAACCAAATGATGAGGTTACAAGTCAAACAGGACAGAAATTGTATGGTCATCAGTCAATGGCTGAGTGAGTCCTAGGTATAAATATACCTACATATGCTCACATGTGCAAAAATAGATTTATAGATGCAAGTATATGTGTGTGTGTACATGTAATATAATAATAAATACATGTTTAGTTTTCTCTCTCTACTCAAATGCTAATCTTGGGCAACAACTCCAGGTTTTTTAGAGTATATGAAGTATAATCTTGTAGGGCAGCCAGTTTTCTTAAAGTAAAGCAATTTGGGGAATGTGCTATTAATTACTTCCAGTAAAATACTTGTATCAGACAAGTTACTTTAATACAGTGTTCTCTTCACTTAAAATGACATCTTTGAAGTTTAGTCACAGAGGAGCTTTTTTAAAAATTCAGAACAAAATTATAAGATCCTTTACCACGACATTAGTAGCAAGTGTGATCAGTAGGCTGGGCTTGTGATTCTTTGTGCATGAAATACTATATCTTACAAGAGATTTCATTGATTCTTAATATGTTGTTTCTGAGTTTCCTCCTCTTCTGTGCTGTTGATGAAGTCTGCCTTAGTTCATCTTTACTCCCAGTCATGCAATTTTATACAATTATAATTATACTATGACATGAAATCTCAAGCTTGACGACAAGATGCATTTATATCGGCATGTTAACATTATTATGGAGGCAAAAGAGGTTCTAATGTGCTTCTATTATAGACAGGAAAATAACTCCTTCCTTTGTTCATTTTACTTCGTGCTCTAAGCTAAGATTATTCTGTTTCTTTTTTGTCTCCCAGAAATGCTGCACAACTCTATGAGATTGTTTAGCCCTTGTGAAAGAAATAAATATGAATAACACTGTGACGTTCCTTTGAGGTTTGATTTTCCACACTGTCTGCTAAATCAATTGCTTAAAAAGGCACATCTCTTTCTGGTCTCAAGTCTCTCAGGACATAATATTTCTATGTAGAACTCACTGAGGAGAGATAAGAAGGGCTTCTTATGCCCTAGTCACCCTTTGCTGTATCTGGAAAGTCCTTTGGCATGAGGTTCCTGTGAGTGTGAAGAAGAGACACAGCCTATAGCCTCCTCAGTGGGGTATAATCTATGAGGAGCTTCCAAGTGACCACTAAGAGCTGACCTGGTAACCCTGAGACATAAGTCTGCTGCCTCAGAAATAACACAGAGATGCCCAGGGTTTGGAAACACAAAATCAGTACATGAGGTTTTGGTTTCTGGGACAGGCACTTTAAAAGGCACACAATCCTCAGTGGAATCATGTATGATAGATACAGTTGTCCATAGGTGGTATATTTGTGCTATATGTGGTATTAGGAACTAGAGATTTATACAAATTAAAAACAAAACCAAACACACACACACAAAAACACATTTAAAAACTTGCCCCAAACCACACAGGTGTTAAATGGCCGCGTCAGAACTCAACCAACTTGACCCAAGCCTCCTGCTCTTTTCTGATTCATCACAGCGTTTCTGGGCCTCACATACTTTAGCACATTCCAGAGTCTCTGAGTGTTGTCAGACAGGTTGCCCTTTGATTAGAGTTAGCATTTTTGAGCAAATTTAGTGGGCTCATGTCATTTACCTCTGTACTGCCAGGGAGTCAGAGTTAGATTATATTACGTTTACCCTGAGTGCACTTAGAACTTCAAAGAGAAGTTAAAAATGAGTGCATAAATAATAAGAACACTAAGAAGCACATTACAAGTTGTTACACAGGGTAATGAGAATCAAGGAAGTCTTCATGAAAGAAATGGCATTTGATCTGGATCAGGAAAATATAGAAAGAATTTTGGAAGAAAGAAACGAGGGTCTTAGGGTTCCTATGAAAGGTAAAATTATGAACCCAGAAACAAAGCTGGAAAACTTCTGATGTAGAGTAGGAATGATGACTGGTTTGTTTTGGCCAGAAGATAGGGGGAGCAAGAGAAAAGACTGGAGATTGTTGCCAAATTTTAATGCCCCTTTAAAAACCTGATTGTTTATTCTATAGGCAAAGGAGACAGGGGAAAGGCTTTAAATGTGGTGAGTGATGCATTGAGAATAATGCTTTGGGAATATAATATGACAGCTCCAGGAGAGCAAACATACGAAAGTATATTATACACGTCATTTCTTGTGGACAAACAGTCATTAGATCTCCCAGTAGTTCTTTTGAAAGAGTATGTGAAACCACTGTACCCCTTAGAGTGTCAGGGAGGAGGCAAAGGGAGAAGAGGCTGTCCAATGATTTTTGATTATGTCTACAGAGATACTGGCTGGGTCCTGTACTATCTGACTTAGTGGCTGCATGGAGGTTGCAGGGAAGTGAGTGAGAGGTGCATGGGGAAGGCAAGAAGCAAGATGTTGATGGACAGCAGCCACAGGCAACAGTACGCACTAGGCACTACTGATTCAGGGGCTTCCTTTATCTACAACAATGGCAGCAGCCTGAATCCAGGGAGTGAAGGAGAGAAGAGTTGAAGAATAAGTGAGATATGTAATAGGGAGCTGGATAAAGTGTGGATGTGTAAGTGATGAGTACTTTGTTGTTTAACTCTGATTAGATGTGAAGACATTTGAGGGTTTTGAGTAAATGGAGGACTTGGTCTGTGGCAGCAGCTTTATAATAAGACTGCTTTTGACATCATGCTGAAAGTAGACTACTGAGGGGAAAAGATGGAAGAAATTATATCAGAGAGGAGGCTATTGAAGTAAACCAGTCTAGAAATTATGGTGGCTTGGACTAGGTGAGTAGTAAGATACAATTAATGCTCAAACTCTGGAAATAAACTGAAGGTAGAACAAACAGCTTCAGACAGACTGGACAGGCAGTGTGAAGAAAAGATCTGTCTAACACAGCTGCCTGTCTTTGGTAGCTGTTTTAGACTGGGGTTCTTGGAGTTAAGGAGTTCCCGGCGAGGTCCTCCTTTCTGTGTACTAGAAGAATGGAGCTACTATTAACCAATGAGCAGAAGGCTGCAGAAGGAGCTGGTTTTGGCAAAATATTTGAAGCTCATTTTGAGCATGTAAGTTTTGATATGTCTACTAAGTATCTCACTAAAGATCAAACAGATAATTGAAGGTGTGGGTTCAAATCCTGGAGAGAAGTAGGAGCTGGAGATATAAAGCTGGGAACCATCCGTGGATAGGGGGCATTTAAAGCTACGAGGGTGGATGAAATCAACTAGCGAGTGACTAGAAAAAAATAGAAAGGTCCAATAAATAAGCCCTGGGGAGCATTAACATTTGAGACTGGAAAGGTCAGCGAAGTAGATTGAAAGAGATAAGAGGAGAGTAAAGTAAATTAAGTATCCTGAAGTCAAGAGAAGAAAGTGTTTCAAGGAAAAAGTGATGAACAGTTCTGTGAAATTTTGCTGAGATGTCATAGCAAATGACGACCATTAGATTTAGAAAAATGGTGATGATTGGTGGCCTCTAAAAGGACAGTTTCTATGGAACTGCAGAGACAAAAATCATGGCAGGAATGGGTTCCAGAAAGAATGAGAGGAGAGAAATTGATGAAATAGGCAAGTGGACTGAGTAAAGAAGTTAAAGTGGCATGCAGGCAAGTGATGACAATAATTGAATGAGGAACTCAAGCTGCACAAGAAAAGAAGAGGGAATGATATAATGGATGAGTAAAAGTTAAAAGGTAGTTGAATCAGTAGATGGCAGTTCTGGGTGGGTTTGAATAGTTGCTAGATGACTTAGTCTACTCAGGCTGCTTTAACAAAATGCCATAAACTACGTGACTTAAAAAACAGACACTTATTTCTCACAGTTGTGGAGGCTGAGAAGTCCAAAATCAGGGTGTCAGAAAATTTAGCTCCTGGTGAGGGCCTTCTTTCTAGATTACAGATGGATTACACCTTCGCACCTCACTGTGTCCTCACATGGCAGAGAAAGCAGAAGAGAGAAGAAAGAGAGAGAGAGAGAGAGAAGAGAGAGAGAGAGAGAGGGAGAGAGAGAGAGAGAGAATGATTTCCCCCCTTTTTATGATGATATGACCCCACCATGAGGCTCTACCATCATGACCTAGGAATTCAACATATAGAATTTTGGGGGGACACAAACATTCAGTCCATAACATTAGATTAGTGTGTACAGAAAGCGTGGGTTGAAAAGTTAAGAGGTAGTGATTGATGTGTGCGATTATTGAAATTTAGGTAACCGTAAGGTATAACCATGGAAATAACTGACCAAGGTGAGGCTAAAAGAAAGATCTTTGAAAGAAAGAAAGAAAATTGAGAGTCCAGGTTGTTAAACAGATAATCCATGTGGGCTTTAAATTGTGATAGGAAAGTACTGAAAGGGTAACAAGAGCCAGATGCTAAATTCTGGGAAGAGAAGTATGGGAGATGACTGCAAAAAGAAGGCAAAAGAGGAAAATCATTGGATGATTCAATGCTTGGTGTTTTGAGGAAGAAAAAAGGTAGACTGTCCTGAAAATGGCAACGAAAGTCAAGAGAGGCACTGACTCCGGCTTCAGACACCGTAGCACACAGAGACTGGGAGACAAAAAGCCATTGCTCCAGAGAGATGAAATAGTCAGGGGATCCAGGTTTCAGACACATTAAGAAGGTGATGGGGACTTTCAGAGATGTTAAGGCTAGGAATTAGGGTTTGTGACTGGCCTAGATTTTCAGAGGCACAGTGAAAGAAATGCTTCAAGACGTAGAGGATAGGAGATGGGATCAGAAAAGGTAGCCTGTGGAGTCAGATGAGAATTAATATACAGAAGAATGACCTTGAAGTCATCAGTCTCTTGCAGTGACTGGGATGAACAAAGTACACAAAGAATTAGTACAGGTGGTACAAGTCATGGACTGGTGAGGATCAAGGAAAGAGAGGGGTATGAAGACAACTTGACAGACGTAGGAAGAGTTCTGAGTTCTAGCTTTTCACTGAAGTTCCACCTAAATGTGTCCTTTGTGTCTTGCATTCAACTCAGTGATGGTCTGCAAGACTGGCCTTCCTTGAAGGCACTACCCTGATTCCTTCCCAGTGTTTTACACATCCTAAGATTTTAATAAATATTGTTGAGTGAGTTAAAAGAACTAAGGGTGAGACTAATATGGGCAAAATAATTAAAACCAATTCCAGGAATTAATCACAATGAATGTAGTTCAGTTCTACTGGATCCTAATCGATAACCTGAATTTTCACAAAGACAGTGGGGTAAGGGTGCTCACATAATTTATTTTTCAAAGCATAAAAGAAAAAGGCAGAAGTAAATTTTATACAAAATAATTTATAAATAAGAGTTTGGAATTTTTTTCTAATCAAAGTATAGTTGTGTGAGAATCACATTTTTTTTTCTGGAGAAGTGAACATTTTTATTAGTTGGTTTGTTTTTTATTCATCAATACAAGATGAAGAAGAACAGCTCTAGAAGAAAGAGCTGGAATAGAATCCATCAGCACTAGAAGGAGGGAGAATCATGGATGAGGAATTTTGACACTGCACAGATCTTTATACCTCTTAACACCTCATGACAACTCATTAAAATGAACGTCCCGTGGTTACTGGAATTTTTCCAGATGAATGAAGAGTTTCCTTTGCCTTCATATGTCCCCTTAGAAGCTAGCAGGTTTCCTGCATTTTCCCCCCAGGGTTTTAGTTATATTTGTAATGAATTTCTAGCAACAGAGCATCTGCTCACAGAAAGTCTCTCTTGATGTTCTCCTGAATCTGAGAGCAAATAGTTATATGCAGAGATTGCCTCTGTACTCAACTAAAGGTAATTAATTTTAAAGGGTTTGAGAAAGGTTTGGGGATTAAGACACCTGACCTATACCTTACTTCCTTTACTCCTAATTGCCCTGAAGCTTTTTTCAAAGTGATCAATTAATTTGCCCTGGTTGCAGTAAGTCAGTTGTAGGTTATTCTTATTTAGGGAATTTACTAAGCTAGGAGGTTTGGTGATCATGTACCTATAGGAGGTGGAGACTCTTAAAGATGCGGTGGTGGTGCTGAGTTGAAGAGGAGAGGCAAGTTCAAAGTCATACCTTTCGCAAAGTGGAAGGTATGATTCCAGTCTTCTTTTTCTTCACTTCTTCAATCTTTGATTCTCTCTGTCTTTTAAGCCTTCAGGGAGAACATTTCTTCTCATATTTGTGTTAGCGGTTCCTGGGGGAAAAGAGTAAGAAAGATGGGATGGTGATACACCTAGGAAAATTATTATTTATACTACTGATTTATGTTTTAATTCATTTTTTTTCTATTCAAAGAAGCAAGATGTATGATTGAAAGGTAATTTTAAATATGTCACATAACAGTCACTCATGTATGTAATGAAATTTGTTGTAATTATAAGCTTAGTAAGAAGTGGTTGTTCATAAATTGTATTGATTCTGAAATAAAATACAGAAAACTTTCCAAAAGTCAGCTAAGTTAAAACACATTTTTATTTTTGTATTTTTAATGAGAAAAATGTAATTTATGTGATAATTTTTTCTTTGTTAAACTTGTTTTTGAGAGAAATGTGCAAAAATGAAATTAGTGAAGTATATTTGCTATGAAATAACTCATTGGCATTGGAGTAAATACTAGTTGGAGTAAATAAATACTAATGAATATTGACACCATATGATTTAGAGTGGCTGTTATTTTTCTATATTTGTTTTTTTCTATATTTGATTATAACATTTGCTATGAAAACTCATTCTATTTATATAATTTGATTCCTTTCAAATTATATATATATGTATATATGTGTATGTATATATGTTAATGTGTCTGAATATGTATACATACTAATTAATATGTATATGTTATATATATGTGTATATGTGTGTATATATGCATGTGTACATACATGTGTATGTTTATGTATGCATTTATAGACTATACATATGCAAATCTTTAAGAACTTTTAAAACGAAGAACAAAATCATGAACTTTTCAGCAAATTGGATGGAGTTGGAGACCATCATACTTAGTGATGATCTATCACAGAAACAAAGAACTGAATGCCATATGTTCTCACTCATAAGTTAAATCTGAACATTAATCACATTAGCACAAGGGAGAGATTGGCAGTTGCTGGGGAGGGAGTTGGGGGGGCATATAACAACCCAAAGGGTACCTGGTCCTATATCAGGGGGAGTGAGGCCCAGTTGGAGGCCCAAACTTCACCTGCATGCAGTCTACTTGTGTAGTTAATCCTTACTTGTACCCCACATGTCTATAATGCAAGAAAATTTAATTAGAAATCTTACTATCATTTTCCTAGTACAATATTATTTAACTGATAACTTTTTTATATTAGAAAATATAGTTTATTTCAAAATAAATTAGAGAGAAAGAGGGGATTCAATTACCCAAGGTAGGGGAGAGGGCCAAAATTAAGAAAACTTGGCCTGGCCATAGCTCAAAGAGCACATGGCCACACCATAGCTCAGCAAGGCCTTAATTAATAACTTATGCTTAAATAGACGGAGAAAAATTTGATCTAGAGAAGTGAAACTGGCCAGGTACTAGTCTCAATTCTTCAGTGACCTTGAAGAAGGAGAGCAACACTTGTGTGCTTCAGAGTCTTCATTTCTTTTAAAAGCCATTAATATCAACTATCACTCAGAATGTGATTAAAATTGCTTGTTATTTTTTTCAAGAGTAATTGGGGAAGGTGAATCATAAGAAAAAAAAACGGGACAGGGATCCTGAGAAAAGAGTCTGTCATGTTGTGCTCCCAGAAGCTCACTGTGGCAGGGTGGAGGTTGGACCAGGCACATGCATTTAATACTCGAAGTCTTACTTAGGAGAGCTCTTTCACTACTTTCTTTAGTTCTGGAAGAACTTTAGACTCCTGATTTCTTTCCATTACTTCTCCAGGAGCTTCAGTGTTAGCCTGGCCTGCCAGACACTGACTCTCCCAATTTCTCCTCCTCAAATTGCCCTTGAGATGTATAAATGGCCCTGTAACTTCTTTCAATCATTTTCTAGGAGTCCATGAATGGGGTGCAGAAGGAAGAATGTGAACTATAGGAGTATTAGGGCAGACTCAGAGTTCTTATGTCTTTTCTTTGAACTTGCCAGTCACTGGAAGTCTTTCAGTGCCAACATTCTACCCAGCAGTATACTAAGTGTCCATGCTACACTGAAGAGTGCTTGGACATGGGTTGTTCTCTGTGAACTCTCCATCTATTTGGAACAATAAGATTAGTCAACAATGTATAATAAAACATTGATCGCTAAACCATATACATATGTGCGGAAAGCATATGAGAGTTCCTATACTAGACTTTTCTGTATATTATCCATTAATTAACACTCACCAATCCTGTGAGGAGAGAAACATTTCAGAGATGCTGAGGCTGAGACTTAGAGATGTTGGCTAGCCTTCCTGATGCTAAGTAGAAAAGCAGGGACATCAAGCACAATGGTCTGAATGAATCTAGCCTCATTCTCTTTCCACTAGAAATAAAAGTACTGGTAAAATTGCAAGAGCAAAACAGAATTTACTTTTCAGGAGTACTGCTAATGAACCCCTGAGGATGTGAGTCACAACTAAGAATCCCCAAGATGGCAACATGTTTCTGTCCAAGGTACTTAATTCTCAGAATAATGGAGAAATTTGTATATTGTTGTGAGTCTCCAGTGTCAATAGCCAATTCTTCATATCTCACATCAAGCAACTCTTTCCCTGTAATTTTGTCTTATGGAATCACTTTCCTAGTTACATGAAAACTCTGGGAAACCCTACACATCTATAAACAGAATGATTATACCTGGATTCTTACAACTATTCTTTGTAATTTATGTATGCAGTGTTTCATGACCACAACAAAAATTAACACTTATTATGAGAAAAATGTTTCCTACAAGTAATTCAAAGTTTATTGGACATTTATCAGACATCAGTAGCTGTGGAAACACATCTCATAACTTGACCTTGAGATTCTCTAACTATGACAAGTAAATTCCTCCAGGTGCAACACCAGTGTCTTCTGTGGCCAGAAATACCCAGTACTTCATGCAGGCTTTAGGCATGGCATGCAGATTTTTTTTTCACTGTGTACATTTTCAGCTTTAGAACATGACTTGATCTATGGAGTGTTTGTTCTTTATAGTCTTGTATTTGAATAATTTGTACGCTTGAGGCAGTCTAACACCACTCTGTTTCATAATTAGAGTTTGCTATCAAGGATTGGACATTACACTTTTTGCTATGACATACTGGTAAAGCAACTGCATTCTCATAGTAACTGTAACTAAAATATAATAACAAATTGCTTAATTATGGTTTGCAAAAACATGGCAATTCTTTACTTAAAAAAACACCGAATTTATAAGACAAATGAAACAGTTACAAAGAATTGTGTAAAAAAGAAAACACACTAAATGCATTACTATTACAAAGTATACTTCATTTTCCTCTCAGGTTTAAAAGTTTCAGCTCACAATATTTGTGGTCAAATCCTTCTGCCTACAGAGTAAGATTTCAGAATACCAGATTCTTCCATACCTGGAAAAAACATGGACATTGCCTGCTTATAAGTTATTCATAGAAAGTTTCTCTTTTCCCTTCAAATTCCCTATTCATAACTCCTTTTACTCTTGCCAAGTCACAGAGCAAAAAGGGAATAATAATCCTACCACATAGTCCAATATTTTCTCAGTATGAATGACTCATGGCTAGTTTTCTTTTCTATTATTTCTTCTCTTTTATCTTTTTCTCTTCTTTTGTTTGTACTCTTATTCTTCTCAAATAGAGATGATTTGTCTCTCACAAATAAGAACTTTGATCCCATTTGCCCCAAATCTTTGGTGTAGTAATTAATATTAGTCATTCAAACAACCTCAAATACTTCTTTTCTAAGTGGACAATTATCTTTATTTTTCTCCCAAATCACCAATAGTAAAACCTCATTTAGAGAGAGTATAAGAAAAATAGTCATCCTCAAATTGCATAAGTATTTTCTTTTTCTAAGAAATCCCAAATTAGATGGGTAAACAGCGCTTATCTATAATAAAGAACTCAAATGAAGCCCATCTTTTGCTTGGACATCAACATTTTATGGATCACGCAGAAAATGTATCACACTGAGAATGAAGAATCTTAAAGCTGATGGGGATAGAACAGGAGGAGGGAGTTATTTAGTGTTGAAACCCCTGAAGGCAGACCTAAGTAATGTGAAACTCTACTTGCGATTTCCTTTCTTAAGTAGAATTCTGAAGCATAAAGATATAGCAAACAATGAAGGGTACACGTTATGCATTCAAGTTAAACAGGATGGGCTAGACAAAATGGAGACAAAGGCCAGATTTAGTCTCACATGGAGAAGACTATACCTGAAGGACAGATGTAGTGGCTCATGCCTTTAATCACAGTGCTTTGAGAGGTTAAGTTGGGAGGATCCCCTGAGGCCAGGAGTTTGAGACAAACGTAAACAACATAGGAAGAACCGTTAAAGACTGAATCAGTGATCTAAACATCAGATGAGACACTGTGTCAAAACATATGACTTACAAATCATAATTCAACTAACACATAGATTGGATGTTATTGGGATGTCTCGGGCTGTTATTTTTTAGTGTAATTCATTCTTCATACTGTCAAGAGTCATATAGTCTAGCTGGAAAAATAGCTAATAAACAGAAAAGCGTGAGAGGGACACCTTGGTGAAATTATTTAATCCCTCTGAGCATCTGCTTTCTTGCCTGTAAAATAAACATGAAGATATCTAACTGTGCTTTGGTGGGTGATGTTCATAACAGCTTCAAATGGCTCTGGATTCTTCTATGTTGTATTTTACTTGCTAGAGAGTTGTAGGTGTGAGAAGATTCCTGCAAAATGCAGCATCAACTACGAATATCACAGTTAATTCTCTATCTTCACAGAGCAGGTACTGAAAAATGTTTGTAGATTAAAAAAAGGTTTTTCTTTTACCCATTTGCAGTTTAAAGATAACAGCTAATAATACTTTGCAATTTTCAACTGTTTACTAGCATTATCTACTGGTTCACTAGTATTACTTTTATTTATGAACAACAGTGAGACAGTTCAATGAATGTGCTGACTGAATATAAATGCTCATAGTTTGTACAACTTTTTACTGTTTATTTGATATATATATGTTTATTTAATTTTGTTTTTCAGTTGGGGTTTCACTCCTTCTCCCAGGCTGGAGTGTAGTGGTATGCTCGCGGCCACTCCAGCATCGACTTGCTGGACTCAGGTGATCCTTCCTTCTCAGTATTCCAAGTAGCCTGAACTACAGGTGTGCACTACCATGCCTGACTAATTTTTTGATTTATTGTAGAGATGAGGTCTCGCCAAGCTATCCAGGTTATTCGTGAACCCTTGGGCTCAGGCAATTCCCTCACCTCGGCCTTCCAAAGGGCTGGGGTTACAGGTTTGGACCACCATGCCCGGCCCTTGTGTTTATATAATTTTAACTTTAATTTTCACTAAATATCACAAGGCCAGGTTCAGCTTGCCAAGGAGAAAGCCATTTAAACATGGCATGGGAAGGATCTGGTTTCCCTAGCAACTAGAAATTCTCCCATTGCTATATTCCTTCAATACCGTTTACATGTCTGCACATTTTTCTTCTTTTATTTTTTAAGTAAGATTGCCATTTTAGACTAATGGTTACCAAAAATAGATAATAGCACAAATCAGAAGTCCATTTACATAGGTAATTGAGATGTTATTGCAGCCTCTATTCCACGTTCTCAAATAGTTGATTTGAATACTTAATGGTTAGATAGCACTCATCTCTATTTTCAGTAACTTGTAAACTTTGAAAAAACTATGAATTTCTGAAATTTAATTAGCAAGATAGAATTATTTTTCTAATCAATAAAATAACTATTGTCACTGTTTAAAATATAACTTGTGTACATATAGGTATGTGTACAATATTTATATTGCATATAAAATTTTTAGCATTTTAAAATGTCCTGTTTGGAAAAAATAATTAGGGATAAGTCTACATGGTGGGGAGATGCTGCGCTAACCTGGAAAATATTTGGAATTGCATCTGTTTATGGATGGAGTGAAATCTTATATCCAAAGTTAAAAAATCAATCTATTCTTTGCCAAACATAACATATGAAGCCTTCTTGCTTGAATCAGTACGTGACTTTGAGAAAAACAATTAAACACTACAGTCCTGGCGTAAGCCTTCTGATGACATGTTTAATGAAGCACGTAGAAAATGACAGTGATCTCGAAGTTGGTTAGCAGCAACTGATCTCCTTTGCCCCTCATTGCTACAAATTTCCCTTATTCTTCTGGTAACCCTTTTGCCAGGTCCAGAAGACTCAGATCCAGTGGGCTGGGGAGAAAGAAATAATCAAATTATCACAAAATCACATGTATTCATTTGTAGAGTCTGTTACATAAAAACAAGCTATTTAGAAAGAAATCAACTTATATACATCCAACTGCCAAAAGTCTATGCTTTGAACAAGCGTATTTTCAAAATTTGAGGGTTCAGTAAATGGTCCTGAAGCAAGAACATTACATTGGACACAGGTAGCAAGAAACTAGGAAAACAGAAGCCCTCTGGCATCCAAATGTTTTTCTTAACCACAATAACCTTTTAAAGAAGAGAACTCGTATAGTAATATCAGAATCTGCTATGTGTATCCTTAGTGGTTTATTGTGTTTGAATCTTCATGGATAGGAATGGCTTCAGTTATCCTCAACCTATTCTTTGTCTCATAGGACCTGGTCTGAGGACCTTTCTAGTTATTGCTCTCTAGATGTCAAACACAAGAGAACAGGCACATAGTTAAGGAGTTGTATGCCTCAGGATAGACAAATTATTAGGTCTGAAATTAGTAAGGCTTTCTTGCTTTTTCCTCTGAATGTTTTGACACAGGGTATGCTACAAATAAATAAATACTGTGGTGTATTAGAGGTTGAGTTTGAATGTAGGGATTAATATGCATAGTTAAGGCAGGACTCAGATGTAAGCAACTTGTCAATGTGAAGTTGTGTCCTTTTCAAGTTCTCTGAATTCTATCTGAGCTACAGGAATGGCATTCCAAAGATGGTGTGATTGACCTTAACCTGAAAAATAAACTGAGTTGTACTAGATCAACCTAAAAAGATTAGTAAGTCCTCAGTTGATGATCTTACAAAGTTTACACAGTCACAAAGGATGGTCTTACTCATCATTTTTACTAAAAGAATATTTCTGGTTATTCAATACAATAAAATCTTAAGTTTTCTCTTCTAAGATAAATGAGAACAAAATTACACAAACTTTTCTGAGTGATATCAAATATGTGGTGAGTTCTTTATAAATACGTACCTTGTGTACATAGCACCAATTCCATAGACATGTGTGACTCTGTTATCCTGATCTTAATTGTGACTTTAAGACATCTCTGTTGCATATTTTTGGCAGGTCTGAAATTCCTGATATAATTTTCAGAATATTGTCTTTGAACTCTAAGTTTAGAGCAGTAGTTTGGTACAAAAATCTTTTCAGGCCCAACCTGAAAGCTGAATTTTATATATAATTTAACTTTCTCCTTAATTGTCTAGAATGTATCACAGCTCTTAGAGGGAACATTTTAATAATGTTTGTACCAATTCATTTGTTTGTGCTTTGATGATTCCTTGGGGGCATGATAAGCCTTGACTATGTCTCTCTGAAACGTCTGTGCCTTTGCTAGACTGTCATAGTCCCTCTCTGACATGGTCTTTATTATGATCTGTCTAGTGAGTTCCTGCTTATTTTTCAAGTAAAGCTCAAATGTCACACATTCTGTGTGTCTTCCTCAATTTCATCAACTTCGTTATTCAATTATTTGTATTCCTTTAACATTTATGTTCTAATACTCTGTGAAGGGTGTTTTAAATTCTTCACTACAGGAATCTATATTCACCATCTGTCACACTTGTTTGGAAGCTCCTTGGGGATAAAGACCAAAGACCACTTCTCTATATCCCCAACAGGTGGCTCAGTTCGGGATGCTGAACAGGTGTTCAATGTTGGGTCCATATATTTGGTGCATAGTGTAGACTGAATTGTGCCTCCTTCCCATTCATATGTTGAAATCCTAACCTCCAATACCTCAGAATGTGACTGCATTTGAAGATAGGGTCTTTAAAGTGGTAATTAAGGCTAAATGAGGTCACTCGTGAGTTCTAATTTAGTATGATTGATGTTCTTCTAAGAAGAGAAGATTAGGACACAGATAAAGCACAAAAGGAAGACCATGTGAAAATATAGGAGTAAGGCAGACATTCATGAGCCAAGAAAGAAAGGCCTCAGGGTGAAAAAAAAAAAAAGAAAAAACAACAACAAAAAATTGCCAACGGTTTGATCTCGGACTTCTGGCCTCCAGAACTGTGAGAATAAATTTCTGTTGTCTAATCCACCCAGTCTGTAGTACTTTGTTATGGCAGTCCTGGCAGACAGAGACAGTGTATATATACACCATTTCTTACCTTCGGTTCTCTCTCAAAAGCAATCAAGGGATCTGCATTTCATGATCACCTTTTTTCATTCGAATGCTTTCTGTTCCTTGTATAATACATTTCATCACAAAACATGCATATGCTCTGTATGTCCCTTACCGTTCTGTCTATTGCTTCATCGTCTCCCTGGTTTAAAATAGCCATGCTGGCAGACCTTCCTTGTAAGGAGAATCTGTGTTTCAATAGAGTTCATTTTCATCCCCCACTTTTTACTACAGAACATATTGGCTAGAAAAAAATGTGTTGTGTGAATGTGCTTGTGTTTAGAAGGATAAGGACTTAACCTATGCAGTTTCACTGCCAACTGGTTTTAGACGCAATTTTCCTGCTAATTGTTTGATGTTAATTTTGAGGATTTTTTTCATTCATTTTGTTCTAACTGTTAATGCTTATCAAATTGCATCTTTGGGTTGTTGTTAAATTCCTCTGGGCCCTGAGCATTTCATTGCTATGCATACCTCTTTTCAAAAGATTCTTAAAAGATTTCTTTTAACATTGTTTTTAATAGCTAACAGACTCATAACTACAACCTTTGTGTTTCATTATGTGGACACTTTGCCAGAATTTTCCTTCTGCTTATCTTTGAATGGTCAATGACAAATGACACTGGAATTTTCAGAAACTGTGTTATAATCCTTTCCCAACTGTCTTCCTGCTATTAAATGTACAGTACACAACAAGGAGGACATTCCACCAACGTGTTCTCTAAAAACTAGCTTTGAGCATGGAACATCAAAAGCAAAATGAGTTTGGCAATCTTAACACAACATCTGTTCAGGGATTCCTTTCCCCCCACACCATGAAGGGGAAAAAACAGAAGTAAATATATACTACATGGTACATTTTTTAAAAATCAAAAAAAGCTGTTTTGTGAAAAAGGAAGAAAAGGATACCCAAAAGAGAAAAAAGGAGATGAAATTATATACTTCCCTAAAGCCAAATTCACATTTTATTCTGTTCTGCCTGTTGAGTGGTTTTACAGGTGGCAACAGAAATAATGGGGTAATTCATAATACTTTCCTTGTGCTCCCCAGTACTTAGTAAGCATCAATTACCATTGGGCAAAATGGCTTTCTCTAAGTACATCGAGCAGTCATATATTTCCATTATTCTGCATTTTGTTTCACAGACCCAACGGTAGACAAAAGGTTGTGTGTATGCCTGCTGCGACATTCATGCCGGCAACTGCACCTGTTAAGAGAATGTTTCTGCTTATTACAAACATTTGGCAAATATCAAGACCATGTCCACAGAAGGCAATTGCTTTTAAATTAATACTGGATCATCTGCCTTCAAATACTGCTCTTGTCAGTTTTCTGTAGTCCTCACATACACACAAAGTTTTAAAAAAGTGAAAAGAGAATGCGTTTTTCAAGCAACACGTGTCTACAGGAAGGCTGGTTTTAAAGTGAAGTGGCCTTGCCGGGGTCCTGGGGCACTAGCAAGCTCTCTCCTGATACTTAGAATTTCTTTTTATTCCTGACTCTTCCTGAGACAATGCAACTGAGTTTGTAAGTCCTCTCATTCCATCATCCTGTCTCTGCCACTTTGTCCCTTATTCTGAAGGTCAAGGAAGGGGTAATAAAGGAAGAGAGAGATAAATGAGACTTGGATATTGAGACCATCATCTTGTTATCTATCTAAGATGCCTACACATGTCTAGTCTTTACCCCTCCACCACTGTCTTACTTCTGGTCTTTATCAAGGACATGGCCAACTGCCACACTCTCAAAGCTGGTTTCTACCTCTTGCCTCTGTTCCTCCAGTTTATCTACGCTTTTATCAAAATTATCTTCCTGAAACAGATTCATTCATATAGTCTTCTTTAATTAGGATCTCTGAAGGGCCAGGTGCAGTGGCTCAAGCCTTTAATCCCAGCACTTTGGGAGCCAAGGTGAGAGGATTGCCTGCATCCAGTGGTTCAAGACCAGCTTGGGTGCGGGAGGCCAGCCCCTGCAGAGAGAGAGTTAGAGGATCCCTGGGGGGTGTGGTGGCATCGGCGATTATTCTGGAGAAACAAAGAGACTGGCCTCCTGTCTAGTGCAGAAGCTGATTCTGTAGGAGGGATAGATATAGAGAGAAAGATGGAGGGATAGATATAAAGAGAAAGAAAGAGAATGGACAACTGTTCAACAGATTGAGCAGAAGCCGTTTATTGAAAAGTACAGAGGGTTTTTATCCCCAAATTTTGCACATTCAGACTCAGATGTCTTCCACATGAACGGAAAACCAGGTGCATGGGGGCGTCCCCCACCCACCAGATATTTCCTCAAGCATGGTGAAGAACAAACCCAACTTGTCTTTCCGTTCCTATGCTAGACTAATGTCCCTTAGAAGTATTAATACAATTTCTATAAATATTATACCATTCTATCA
>CAUYQG010246176.1:0-11402 GCA_963574415.1 Tarsius wallacei | reverse complement strand
GGGCATGGTAGCGCGCACCTGTAATTCCAGCTACTTGGAAGGCTGAGGCGGAAGGATCGCCGGAGCCCAGCAGGTTGAGGCTGCAGTGGCCGGGAGCGGCCACTGCACTCCAGTCTGGGAGGCAGAGTGAGACTCCAACTCAAAAAAAAAAAGGCTTGCATAAGTTCAGACAGCACACAGGGCTGAGGGTGGATCTGGAATCAAAGGTCTTTACCACAGCACCACTGTGCCTCTCTGAAAGATAGAAAAGCACAAGCAACACTGCCTCCTAATGAGAACTGAGTCAGGAGAATAGTGTTCTCTCCTCCTACTCTAAAAAGATAACAATTACAGAATTAATTGGAACTCTTGTAAACAATTCACTCCATCAAGTCATACTGGCCTCTATTATTGCAAATCTCTATAGTTCTACCTCTTTTATAAAAGTAGAAAGGGGCCGGGCTCGGTGGCTCAGCCTGTAATCCCAGCGCTTTGGGAGGCCGAGGTGAGTGAATTGCCTAAGCCTGCGGGTTCGAGACCCGCCTGGGCAACTTGTCGAGACCTCATCTCTACAATAAATCAAAAAATTAGCCGGGCGTGGCAGCACATGCCTGTAGTTCCAGCTACTTGGAAGGCTGAGGTGGAAGGATCGTGGGAGCCCAGCAGGTCGAGGCTGCAGTGGCCAGGAGCGTGCCACTGTACTCCAATCTGGGCGACAGAGTGAGACTCAACTCAAAAAAAAAAAAAAAAAAAAGCAGAAAGGTTACCAACCCTGTTTCCATTCTTTAAAATTCAGTTTTTGTTTTTGTTTTTTGAAGTATCTCTCTTTTTTTTTTTTTTTTTTGATTTAGAGTCTCCCTCTGTTGCCCAGGCTGTAGTGCAGTGGCATGTTCATGGCCACTGCAGCCTCGAGCTGCTGGGTTCAGGCAATATTTTCACCACAGCCTTCCAAGTAGCTGGAACTACAGGTGCGTGCCACCATGCCTGGCTAATTTTTTTATTTATTGTAGAGATGAGGTCTTGCCAAGTTACCCAGGCTGGTCTTGAACCCCTGGGCTCAGGCAATCCTCTTGTCTCTGCCTCCCAAAGTGCTGGGATTATAGGCGTGAGCCACACTGCACCTGGATAAAATCCAATTCATTTACCCACCTTTTCTGAACACCAAGATTCTTCTCACAATATTACTGAATACCAAATAATTTGCACAAACTAATTTACAAAACGTAGCACTAGCCCTCATTTTTTATTTATTTATTTTTTATTTATAGACAGGGTCTCGCTTCATTGCCCAGGCTGGAGTGCAGTGGCATGATCATGGCTCACTGCAACCTTGAACTCCTGGACTCAAGTGATCCTCCCACCTCAGCCTCCTGAGTAGCTGGAACTACAGGTGTGTGCCACCACACCCAGTTAATATAAAATATTTTTTTTGTAGAGACAGTGTCTTGCTATGTTGCCCAGGCTGGTCTTGAACTCCTGGTCTCAAACGATCCTCCCACCTCAGCCTCCAAAAGTGCTAGAATTACAGGTGTAAGCACCCAAACCCTCATTTTTTATTTTTACTTATAATTTTTTGAGTCAGAGTATTACTCTGTAGCCCAGGCTGGAATGCACTGGCATGCTCATGGTCACTGCAGCCTCAACCTATTGGGCTCAGGTTATCTTTCCGCCTCAGCCTTCCAAGTACCTAAAACTACAGGCACGTGTCACCATGCCTGGCTAATTTTTTTTGTTTTGTTTTGTTTTTGTTTTCTTTTTTGAGTTGGAGTCTCACTCTGTCACCCAGACTGGAGTGCAGTGGCACTCTCCCGGCCACCGCAGCCTTGGCCTGCTAGGCTCCAGCGATCCTTCCGCCTCAGCCTTCCAAGTAGCTGGAACTACAGGCGCGTGCCACCACGCCCGGCTAGTTTTTGGTTTATTGTACAGATGAGGTCTCGCCAAGTTGCCTGGGTGGGTGTCAAACCCGCGGGCTTAGGCAATTCACTCACCTCGGCCTCCCAAAGTGCTGGGATTACAGACTGAGCCACCAAGCCCGGCCTAATTTTTGATTTATTGTAGAGATGAGATCTCGCCAAGTTGCCCAGGATGGTCTTGAACTCGTGGGCTCAGGCAATCCTCTCACTTCGGCCTCCCAAAGTGCTGGGATTATAGGCATGAGCAACCACGCAGGCCAGTCCTTAATTTTTTTAAAACACAAAACAAACAACATAACAAAGAAATGTAAAAACTCTTCTTCAAGATGAAAACAACCTAAGAAAGGCAAATCTCAAGTTAATAATGCTCTTCACCTGATGAAGAAAGCAAGGAAAGCTCTGAAATGGTGCTGCTGAGTATCGCAGAGCCTGCTGCTCCAGAGCAGCATCCTCCAGCCCAGCCACAGCTTCCACAGATGGAGGGTGAGAGCAGGTGGCCCTGTCATGCCTGTTTCTGGACCTGAGCTATCTTCTGCTCTTCCCCTCTGAAATCATAGAACTACAAGTCTTTTAGAGCTGAAAAGAGTCTCACAGATCATCTAATCCCACTATTCATCCTTCAATTTTGAAACAAGAGAAAACTAGGCCCCAGAGGGGTAACTTTCCAGAGAACCATGCCAATGGGAGTGCTCTGTCTATACCCCTCAACCTCTCACTCACCCAGTGACTCGCAATAATTTCTGCACAGTAGTTCATAAGTGTGCTGGCATTCAGTTCCTCTGCAGTCTGGTAGAAGCGAATACAGTTCCTAACATTCACCAGAGACATAACACCCTTCTCACATCTGTAAGAGAATATTAAATGACGAGCAGTATTATTAGGACAAATATATTAAAACATGAACAAACCAAAACAATAATCTGTGTACTGGCTGGCTATGCCCAACAACACTCCAGTGTAAGGTTAAGCAAAGTAGTTATTAATACATTCTAGCTGGGCTCCTGTATTTTTAAGTACTGTAATTTCACTATGATATTTCATTGCTCAGTTCAAAAATTTAATTCATTGCTCAGAATCAAAATAACCTGCAAATAAACTTATTAAGCACAATAACCCAACTGCCACAACAAAAATCACATGAAACTCACTGATTATATACACAGGCAATTGTAAAATGAAACATAATGAATCAACTTCAGTTCTTTGATACTGAATTGTATATCAATGTTGCAGTTCCCACTAGCACAACTCCATTATGCAAATGTAGAAATAGTTTCAAATATGAGACTCTATGCCTTAATAAACAAAAAAATGAATTGTATGATATATGAATTAAAGCTCAAAGCTATATATTTTTTATTTTTATTTTTTAATTTAAAGGTGTGGGGTACAATTCAGGATTAGGTATACAAGTGGTCATCGTACAGGTAAATTTTGGGCCTCCCTTTGGTCCCCACTTTGCCTGGTTTGAGATCAGGTACTCTTATTGATGTTGTGTCTCTCCTCCACCCCAACCCTGGCAGTATTCCACTATTGCCAATCCCCTTCTTATGGTATTATGGTAATTGTTGAGGGTCCACTTATGAGTAAGAACATGTGGTACTCTGTTCTTTGTTTCTGTGATACATCACTGAGTATGACTCTAAATCCATCCAAGTTGCTGCAAAGTCCATATGTTTATCCTTCTTTATGGCTGCGTAATATTCCATTATGTATATGTACCACATTTTTTTTATCCAATCCAGTTTTGATGGGCAGCACGGTTGGTTTCATGTTTTTGCTATTGTGAATAGTGCTGCATATACATGCGTGTGCAAGTATCTTCTTTGTAGAATGATCTGAGTTCCTCCAGGTATATTACCAGTAGGGGGATTGCTGGGTCATATGGAAGGTCAATTTGTAGTTCTTTCAGAAATCACCACACTGTTTTCCAAAGAGATTGCACTAGTTTGCATTCCCACCAGCAGTGTAGAACCGTTTCTTTTTCTCTGCATACTTGCCAGCTTCTATTGTTTGTTTTATTAATGATGGTCATTCTTACTGTGGTTAGGTGGTATCTCAATGTGGTTTTGATTTGCATTTCTCTGATGATTAGTGAGGCTGAGCACTTTTTCATGTGTCTGTTGGCTGCCCGTATATCTTCTTTTGAGAAGTGTCTATTCATGCCTTTTGCCTACTTTTTAATAGGGCTGTTTGTTTTTTTCCTTTCAGCATGTTTGAGTTCCTTATAGATCCTGGATATCAGGCACCTTTGTCAGATACACAGTTGGAGTCTCACTCTGTCACCCAGGCTGGAGTGCAGTGGCACACTCAAAGCCACCCCAGCATCGACCTGCTGGCTCTAGTTAGTGATCCTTCCGCCTCAGTTTTCCAAGTAGCTGGAACTATAGGCACGTACTACTACACCCGGCTAAGTTTTTTTTTTTTTATTGTAAGGACGAGGTCTCGCCAAGTTATCTAGGCTGGACTCGAACCCGCAGGCTCAGGCAATCCACTTGCCTCAGTCTCCCAAAGTGCTGGGATTACAGGCCGAGCCACCAAACCCAACCTGCCCATAAGTTTGAGGTCCCTCTCCTAGCTATTCCCTTCTCTAAGATCTGAAATTCCTTTACTAAGAAAAAACCAAAACAGCATACAAGGAAATCACATTAACTTAATAACTAATATTAATTTTAATACCATTAAATAAAAATAACTAGCCAGCAGATAATTCTGAATCTTAACAGGAAAGCATTAGATAAAAGAAGTGGAAAAAGACTATGGGAGTGGGTAATGGGGGAAGAAAGAAAGACGGTCATGAGAAAGACCTGTGAAGAATGAAGAACACTTTCTTTTTAGAGACAAGGTCTCTCTGTCGCCCAGGCTGGAGTGTAACCTCATACACAGTATGACCTCAGGGAATAATGGCTGACACCTGTGGAGCACTTTACAAAGCACTTTTACAGACAAATGCTGAGAGACTGAAAATTTCATTCTCCTCCCTTTTTACTGCCAAACGCCATTGCATCAAGGGACTCACATATGTATGTTACATGAGGATAGATATTTTGCTAAAACTGGCAGACACTACACTGTCACTAAATCTAAGCTCCCCAGAGGGCCATTTGCCATTTGGATAGACTAAAAATAGTAAGTGACACGATTTACACAACCGAAGAAAATGTAGTATTATTTTAAACATTTAGATTCTCAGATCCTATCTTCTCTTTGAAAAGACAGATGAACTTTCCTCATTAATATATGTTTTAAATTTCACAGTACAAGAAGGATACAGATGCACAAAACAACATAACTTTTTCTTTTGAGTCAGAGTCTCACTCTGTCGCCCAGACTAGAGTGCAGTGGCATGCTCATGGCCACCCCAGCATTGGCCCGCTGGGCTCAGGTGATCTTTCCGCCTCAGTCTTCCAAGTAGCCGGAACCACAAGTGTACACTATCACACCTGGCTAATTTTTTGATATATTGTAGAGAGGAGGTCTCACCAAGCTGCCCAAGCTGGTCTCGAACCCCTGGGCTCAGGCAATCCTCTCACCTCGGCTTCCCAAAGTGCTAGGATTATAGGTGTGAACCATTGTGCCTGGCCTACACAACCTAATTTTTAAAGTACAAAATCAATATCAATTGAGTATACATGAAAGAGACAGAAAAATTACTGAAAGGAAAAACAATAAAAGGTGAATAGCAGCTGAATTACAGTAACCTTTACTCTGTATATCATTTAATGTTTTCCAAATACCATACACTGAGAATATGTACGGTACTTTTATAATGAGGAAAAAAGCATTATATCCTGTCATTCTTTTTTTTTTTTTTTTTGAGTTGGAGTCTCACTCTGTCGCCCAGACTGGAGTGCAGTGGCCACTCCTGGCCACCGCAGCCTCAACCTGCTGGGCTCCAGCGATCCTTCAGCCTCAGCCTTCCAAGTAGCTGGAACTACAGGTGCGCGCTACCACACCTGGCTAATTTTTTGATTTATTGTAGAGATGAGGTCTCGCCAAATTGCCCAAGTGGGTCTCAAACCCGCAGGCTCAGGCAATCCACTCACCTCAGCCTCCCAATATCCTGTCATTCTTAATATACATTATTAATTCTCTCTTATACTAAAAAAAGTATTTTCCTAATAATACCCCAAAAAATCCTTTTCCTCAAATTGATCCTAGCATTCCAAAACCACCAAGATCCCTACATTACAAAAACGAGCAACACTTGCTTCACACTGAACTGTGTATACTTCTGTCCTTTCACTATCTCAAGCATGTAATTTATTCTGCAGACAGCAGTAGGCACTCTTTGACCCTTTAAAAGCCAATACCTGACTCCACTCCTGTGCTCGTCCATTCCAGCTCTTAAAAAAGCCATGACAGATAACTTAATACACCAAACAACACAAAACTGAGCATCTGATAATGTTGACAGTTATGAAGCCTACTCAATCAATAAGCAACAAACATTTTAATTAAAGAATCCACTACACAGATTACAATTACCTAAACTACTCCAACCCCAGGGCATTTTTATCAAAGCAATTTAATTTATAAAGCAAGTTTGACAAGGTAAATGGGAGAAAGCTCAGGAAATTAAAAAGAAATTATGAAATTACCTAATTAAAATAAGTCTCACTTCACTCTCACCAAAACAAATGAAAGAAATAGTTCATTGAAAAGCGTAAAGTTAGCTTTGCTAATAACCTAATACTATATGTGCCTGCAGATCTTGGACCTGTTTGTTTTGTTTGTGTGTGTGTGTGTTTTTTTAGTTATTAGATTTAGATATTAAAATGGATTCAAGCCCACATCCATTACAGACAGTTAGAAGTAACTGTCTACAGATCCATGCGCAGCACAGGGGCCATCCCAAGGGAAGCATCAGGCTCACGGTGAAACAGCAAGCAGCTAGCTATAGGTAGGAAGGTCTCTCTTGGCTCTCTGAGGTTAACAGGTGGAGTGCCTCCTGATGGCTGAAATCAGCACTTCACTCAGTTAAGAGAAAAGTCATTCCTTTCTGCACTCAAGGAAATAAAAAAAAATCACTGAATGACGTAAAAAGACACTCCATCAAATAAGTTGATCACCAAGAGCCACAACTACAAAAGAGATGTTCTAGGGTATTCTGCCAGACATCATTTGGTGAACAATTCGTTAATGATGTCCTAAAGTACCCTCTAGCCTGGGCCACAAAGTGAGACTCTGATTCAAAGAAAAAAATATATATATGTTACCAAGGACTTCATTCAATTAGAGATATCAAAGGAAATGGAATGGGAGGGAATGTTGAGTGTTTGGATACTGGTTTATATTATTTCACATTCAATTTACCAGTTTACACAATTATGTAATCTAAGATAACAGACCAGTGAAGAAAAGAGAATACCAAAAAGCTTTAGCAAACTTTAGCTTAAAAGATAATACAAAGCAAGGGAGATAACAAATTCTCTCCCCACCATCACCTTTAAAAGAATACCTTGCAAAAGTTATTTACATTAGCACAAGAAGTTGCTTTCCCAGAGCTTGGAATAATTAAAGCTCAGCCACCACCATTGGAGGTACTTAAATATATCTGCTGTGACTTGCCTCTCCCTAAGGAGCTGTAGCTGAAACCGATTCGCTAGTTTCATCAATTCAGTCAGGAACACATCATCCTCTCTGAACTCCAACTCATCCGTATAAATCCAGCGAAGCATTGTCATTGTCACTTCAGGATTAGCATCTGGTTGAAGAAAGAAAGTAGAGAGAAAAATTGAAAAAGTACGGGGTGACATGTTTAGGCTTTCTTGAGAAAACCCTACAATTTCAGGCTAATAGGTACACCCAAAAGAAATATTACATGGCCATGAAAAATAGCAATTAAGCAGTCTGGGCAACATACGACTACTCCCAAAAAAGTTATGCATGGGGCAGTGGTGGGGGAAATGAGCCTACTAAAGATATGTTAAATAAACTGAGGAAAATATTTGAAACATATGACAGAGTTAACACTCTAAAAAAAAATCTTACAAATAAAGACAAAAAGATGGACACCCAATGAAAAAATGAGTGATGGTTATAAATATGTAATTTACAAAGATAAATAATGGTCAATAAACCTTACCCATAACCAAATGTACAAACTAGAGTACATTTTTTGTCTCTCAGACTAACAACGACATTTAATCTCAGGTAACAGACCAGTTACACAGCAATTATACATGTAGATTATTTTACAAGTTGTGACTTTAAGAATGAAGAGAAAAAAAAACACCCAAACTTTTGACTTTGTTTCCCTGTAGCCTAGAATGCACATAAACACACTTTGGAGTACTTGAGATATTCTATGTGGCCTAGTATTTTGTTTCGTTTTGATTTTAAATAAATGTTTTGGGCCAGGCACAGTGACTCAAGCATGTAATCCCAGCACTTTGGGAGGCCGAGGAGAGAGGATTGCCTGAGTCCAGGGGTTCAAGACCAGCCAGGGCAACTTGGTGAGACCTCATCTCTATAATAAATAAAAAATTAGCCGGGCATGGTGGTGCACGCCTGTAGTTCCAGCTACTTGGAAGGCTGAGACAAAAGGATCACCTGAGTTCAGTAGGTCAAGGCTGCGGTGGCCGTGAGAGTGCCACTGCACTCCAGCATGGGAGACAGAGTGAGACTCCAACTCAAAAAATAAATAAATAAAAAATAAATAAGTGTTTCACACAAGACATTTAAAAGAATGGAAATAAAGTATCTGTATGCAGCTGACTAAATTAATTTTTTTTCAAATCCTCTGTCTAAAGCTGAGAAAGGTGTTTTAAATCTCCTGTTAGGATTCCACTTGAATTGAATTCTCTTTGAGCTCCCAACTATTTTTTTCTTTATCTACCTTACTTATATAAGAGATTTTGCATCATAAAATTTAAAAATCCTGGTAGACTGGATCTTTTACCAATAAAAACAGGCTCTTAGTCAGTTTAGGAATTAAGTCCAAACTACACTTCTAAATAACCCCTGGGTCAAGAAGAAATAAAAGGACAGAGGTTCCAGTTCTGTTGCAGTAGTCTAACAACCCATCCCATTTTAACTAGTTATAGCTAAAAACTCTGGAGAGATGAAGGTGTAAGCGAGAGGACTGTCTGAGTCCAGGGGTTCAAGAACAGCCTGGGCAACCTGGCAAGACCTCATCTCAACAATAAATCAAAAAGTTAGTACCTGTGGTTCCAGCTTCTTGGAAGACTGAAGCAGAAGGATCGCCTGAGCCCAGCAGGTTGAGGCTGCAGTGGCCGTGAGTGTGCCACTGCACTCCAACCTGGGCAACAGTGAGACTCTGACTCAAAAAAAAGGATAATAAGAGAAAACTATGAACTTTTTATTATTTTTATTGTTGGGAGTTGGAGTCTCACTCTGTCACCTAGGCTGGAGTACAGTGGCACACTCACGGCCACTGCAGCTTCGACCTGCTGGGCTCAGTGGTCCTTCCACCTTAGCCTTCCAAGTAGCTGGAACTACTGGCACACGCCACCACACCCAGCTAATTTTTTGATTTATTGTAGAGATGCGATCTCGCCAAGTTGCCCAGGCTGGTCTCAAACCCATGGGCTCAGTCAATCCTCTCACCTTGGTCTCCCAAAGCACTAGGATTTTAGGCATGAGCCATCACGCCTGGCCAACAACTTTATACTTATAAATTCAACAGCACAGATGAAATGGACAGATTTCTAAAAAATACAGCTTGCCAAAACTGACACTGAAAAAAAAAAAATCTCAATAGCCCTATATCTATTAAAAATTTTCAATTTGCTTTCAAAAACCATCCCAAAAAGCAAACTCCAGACTCAGATTATATCAGTGGAGAATTCTATCAAACATTCAAGAAATAAACAATAACACCAAACTTAGAAAACTTTTTCAGAAAACAGGACGGGCGCAGTGACTCAACCTGTAATCCTAGCACTTTGGGAGGCTGAGGCAAGAGGATTGCCTGAGCCTGGAGGTTGGAGACCAGCCTGGGTAACTTGGTGAGACCTCATTTCTACAATAAAGCACACACACACAAAAAAAAACTAGCCAGGCATGATGGCGTGCGCCTGTAGTTCCAGCCACTTGGAAGGCTGAGGCAGAAGGATCTCCTAAGCCCAGCAGGTCAAGGCTACGATGGCCATGAGTGTGCCACGGCACTCTAGCCTGGGTGAAAGAGTGAGACTCCAGCTCAAAAAAAAAAAAAAAGAAAGAAAGAAAGAAAATTTTTTTCAGAAAAATCTGACATTACCAAAAAAATGAAAATTATATACCAATATCCTTCATGATTACTATTGTAAACTCCTGAACAAAATATTAGTAAATAGTATCTAACAACATATATAAAAAAGGGTTATACATAATGGCCAAATAGATTTTACCCCAAGATTGCAAGCTTAGTTTAACATCTGTAATTCATCATATTAACAGCATAAAGGAGAAAAAATACATAGTCATTTCAACAGACATACAAGTAAGTGTTGACAAAATTCAAAGTCAATTCATGTAACTTGTCTTAGAAACCTAGGAATACTCAAATTGATAAAGCACATCTATGAAAAACCTACAACTTATACATAATGACAAAAGATCTCTGACCAGGCTCAGTAGTAATCCCAGCACTTTGGGAAGCTGAGGCAAGTAGATTGCCTGAGCCTGAGGGTTCGAGACCCACCCAGGCAACTTGGCGAGACCTCGTCTCTACAATAAATCAAAAATTAGCCGGGCGTGGAAGCGTGTGCCTGCAGTTCAGATTACTTGGAAGGCTGAGGTGGAAGGATCACCGGAGCCCAGCAGGTTGAGGCTGCGGTGGCCAATAGCGTGCCACTACACTCCAGTCTAGGCGACAGAGTGAGACTCCAACTCAAAAAAAAAAAAAAAAGATCTCATTGTTTCTCCCTGAGATTAGGAACAGGGCAAGGATGATCACTTTCAGACAAATGACTTTTATCCAGATTATATACAGAACTCTCCCATCCAAGTACTAACCAGACCCGACCCTGCTTAGCTTCCTAGCAATCAGACGAGATTGGGTGAGTTCAGGGTGGTATGGATGTAGACTAAGAAGACAACCCAAATTCTAGCAGGGTAAACAATGTGAACACTTTACAGAAGAAAATATACAAATGGTCAAATCACACATGAACAATGCTCAACATTGTTCGTTATAAGGGGAATGCAAAATAAAACCACAATATACTCTATATACTCTAATTAGACGGGCTATAATTATAAAAAACAAACAAACAAACAAAACAGAACAACCACACCATACCAAGTAGTAGTGTGGACGTGGAGCAACTAGAACTCTCATATATCCTGCTAGTGGGAATATAAAATGGTATATTCATTTTGTAAAACAGTTTGATAGTTTCTTAATATTAAACAATCCCAGGCGGGCTCGGTGGCTCAGCCTGTAATCCCTCGCTTGGGGAGGCTGAGGTGAGTGGATTGCCTGAGCCCGCGGGTTCGAGACCCGCCTGGGCAACTTGGCGAGACCTCATCTCTACAATAAATCAAAAATTAGCCGGGCGTGGT